>JABXJD010000014.1:1727500-2032500 GCA_013375575.1 Percina caprodes
GTCGATTTACTCTTCAAGATTACATTCTACAGCTTCTATCCACAGCTCCTTGTCATCCTCTGGAGCTATGCATGCCTCCCCAGCTTCAAAGAGACAGGTAAGGAGAGATTTAGAAAAACAACAGGGCAGTGACGTGACAGCAGAGATGCTGGAGAGTGGACAGGTAGGGATCTGCACTTGATTTTCCATCCCCCTGTGGAGCTGTGCAATGCAAACAGCTGTATTGCAGCATGGTGAGCCTCCGAGGCAAAGCTGAATGGTGCTCAACTGAGCTGTACAAGATCAGCCCTCTGACTGCTGGAGCTGTGCAGGGCTTTAGTCCTACAACTCCAAAAAGAGAGAGTCTGATGGTGGTTAGATTGGAGGAAGAGGCCGGCGATGCTCTGCTCTGAGTGTTTTCCAATTGCTGCACATTTGACCTCTCACTGCCTGAACTCTTTAAGCTGCAGAGGAAGTGATTACCAAAATGTTTGGGGCTTCTGTGGGTGGTGGTGGGGCAGCCAGGTGTTTCTCCACACTTTGCGGGTAGATTAGGTGGACAGGCAACTAATCATCTACAGCAGGGGAGCCAGAGCAGGAATCCTCTACTGCATCTATTGTAGGCCTGTAAAATGAAGTTGCATATTAAACTGGGCCTACAACACATGTAGGGCGGCTTAAAGCCTTTATAAAATACAGTTTTTGCACTGAATACTAAGCTATTAAAATGATAATTGTTGGCATGATTTTATAAATCCTCTTTTAATGTTAAACATATATGCGGCACAGTGGATCCTTAGAATTAACTTTATCTGCAGATGGCTATTTTAGTGACTAACTTATAGGCCAGTAAGCCTATCATTGGTGGGGATTTATATTTGCTAATAATATGTTGGATTCATGTTAAGACATTTTAATTTTCAAAAATTAATTCAGAGCCCCCCCCTCCCCGCAGTGACTCTGAGGCATCATGATGCCTCAGTCAACACCTTATTTTCCCATTTTTCTGTTTCATCATCCATTTAATTTCATCTTCCCTTTCTGTTTTTCATTATGGGCTGGATTGGCTAGCACCACTAGAGTTTATGGCTTGGATGTACGAATAAGGGATTTTAAAAATGTCAAAATAAATTGAACATGAATGATCACTATCCCTGGGTAAAATCGCCCACAAATTCCTGTAGCTTTGTTTGCTACACACATGGGCAGCCAACATTGGGAAAAAAAACATCCAGATTTAAAAGCCAGAATTTACCGCTTAATGAGTCCATGTAGTAGATGCCCAAAAAATTTCATTTTGAAAAATGAGTGATTTGAGGTTAGTATGGGGAACAGGGAAATGTTGGTTCAATGTTTGGTCATTTATGCGTGAGGATAAAGGCGTTATGATTTATGAACTGACAATCCTTTTTTGCCTCTCTTGTTGCACATTGCAAATGCAGGTATTACCTTCTCAATGTGTGTACGATTGAGGCATTTTGGCACATAAGGTGTTCTTCTAATCTTTTTAACTCTTAAAAATGGTTCAAAAAGCCAGTAGCTTCAGTCACATGCAGAAAGTTCATCGACAGGTTGCATTTGTAACTGAGCTCAGAGTTGTGGCACCTTCTCAAATTCAATAAATTCCCTGTGTGGGAGCTCCCTTTCAGTGCTTGAATAATTGATAGATCAAACTTTGGACTTACAAAGGAGGCAATTTAATCTCCTGACTATTTGATGAGCAGGGCTTAATTTCATTGGGCTCAGCTGAATGTGGCTGACGGTGAGGAAAGGCGCACAGTTTAATGGATGAGGGAGCAGAGACAGAGAACTTTCAAAACATACAGGTGCCAGAGTAGCACCACAGTTTGTTAAAAACGGGCCTTGCAATGTGGATGAGTACAACAACCCGTATTCTCCTTAAGTTAACAGCCCAATCGTGTCTCTTCTCTCCATGGTGTGTGAGAGCAGATATCGATGGGCTGAGGTGTCCTTCTGGCAGGTTGCAAAGAATCGTGGGAGTGCTGGGTTATGAAAGAGTCTTTGGCACATGTCTTGAGTAACTCAGTGCTGGAAAGGTTATGTTCTGACAGTGATCCAGAGAGTTAGCATGTCCCATTCTCCAATCATCACTCTCTCAAGTAACAGGTGCTGCAGAAGACTGGCTGTGAAACTCTTTTGGCTCATTCCTGTAAATATGACTTTAGCCAAGAGGTGTCAGTGACATTGTGAATTGTTAAGTGTTAAGAAATAAATACCTGTGGGGGAGAGAGTCTGAAGTGTTTCCCAATTAGGAGAGGATACAGGTACAGTACCACTGTCCTCTGTTGGGTGTAAAGCAATGCTATGGAATTGTAACAATTAGAAAAGGAACTTCCTTTTTTCTGAATTCTTCAGGATTTAGAAATTCTGTGTTCTGTGGCTCATTCAGCATCAACAGACTTCACTGTGTACAAGTAGCTCTAAACTCAATTTAGCTCAAGAAATTTAGTAATGTCACGATGTTTAACATAAGACATTTTTGTATTCTCCCGAGTACAGCTTCTCTTAAGACAAGGTGTCCTATCATTATCATATGGACTGGAAATCAGTCTGGATTTATTTGTATATATTTGTGCTGTATTGGTTAGAAATAAAATAAAAAAAATGGATATGATTTTTTTTTTTTAATTACATACATTTTTATTATTTCTGGAGTCGAGTATAACTCCTATTGCAGATGCTCAAAACATTTGGGGTCAGTCCAGATAAAAGGGAAATGATTTTGTCCATTCTGATTTATGCTTAAACAAATAATGTAATGTTGCCTGCTGGAATGTTTTGACACACCAAATGGCATTGTCCTTAGTTTGATTCAGAGCCACAACCAACTCAACAGCCAAATATGGTCATATTTTTCTTTATTAAGCTGCGAGGGAGGACCTCCCATTGCTTAGATCCTAACATGTCCTCTTCACACAAGAGCTGTAAATACAGACAGCGTATGACACTATCTAAAAAAAGATCTCAGTACCAAATATGACAATAGGCTTTCATTCCGAGTGTGTGTTGCATTTCTCAGAGATTTGACTTAATGCACGATTCATTGTCCAAGTCCAAATACAGCTTGAAATGCCTTCCGCGACATCAAGATCATGAGCATTTGACTTAGCCATGAGTTTGGTTTTTCAGATTACAGAGATTTCTGATATACTTGACTGTATGCAGTTCAGGCCAAACAATGTATTCTTGTTGCATTGGGTTTGAATTGAATGTCACTGGTTTGAGTATGTAAATGTTGATAGCACACTGATATTATTCTATGACTATTGGAAAAAGAAATTGAAAGAATAATTTGACATGTCGGGGGAAAAAACTAATTGGCAGCATATATACACACACACAGGTAAGTGTAAACGAACACTTTTCTGACAACTGACAGCTGTGCACAATGTTTTGAAACCAAAGAGGTTGAAATGTTGCCGCCCACTTGTAAACGTAGTCTTAGAAATGTTGGTAGGCTGATTTTGTCACCTTTTAGACGGAGCCTTGATAGCTATTTCCTCACCGTTTCTAATCTTATGCAAACCTACGCAAACGGGCTGCTGGCTGTAGCTCTGTATTTATCATACAGGCATGACAGATGTATCGAGCATCTCATCTCTCAGCAAGAAAGCAAATAACTGCATTACCCAAAAGGTCAAAGTATTCCTTAAATGTTACCTGTAACAACCATTCTCCTAAACCTGTTCCCCATCTGTCTATCTTCTCTGTCTCCTTTTATTTTTTATCTCGCAGGAGGCCCTGGTACAAGCAGATGTGTGTGTCACACATAGTCAAGAACCTGCACCCATCTTCTTTCAGTCTGCAAGCTTGTATGTTGTTCCTCCTTTCAAGCACCATTAATAGGACGCTTGCTTGTGAGCTCAGGCTGACAACACACCCTCCTCAAAGAGCGGGCTCCTTGCTTCCCTGCCAGCCCACCCCGAGCTTCATGGGTTGAACCACTAGAAGTTCGACAATATCCTCTCCAATCTCTCCTCCTCTTCATCCTCCGAACAACCTCCACTCTCCCCTCCCTCCACCTCCCCCCACTCCTCCATCCTACAGCCCCACGCTGTCTACTCCCTTTGCCAGTACCACCACCAGTGTGATGGCTTGTTGTGCCTCGGGCTTGTTTGGACTTGCTACCGCGGCATCCCCCTCCACTGCACACACTCGCGGAAGCAGCAGCCACTAGAGTGACAGATACAGAGAGACCAAGGGGAGGAAAAGGGCGAGACAGACAGACAGAGAAAGAGAGCAGTACCACAGAAGAGAGAAGGGATCATCTGCCCCAGCAGCAGAGGGATCCACCTGTCCCATAGAGGAAGGGGGGGGGCCCCCCCACCTGATCCATCTGGTCGCGGGGGGGGACCCTGCGTGGCCGCAAAGGCAACAGGGACTATGCAGCTGAGACTGGTGGCGCTGGCAATGGTCTTCCTCAGCTCCATGGGTCACAGCGATGCTCTCAAGCTCTCCAAAGCGAGAAGGCAAAGGCGGGGTGAGTTCTCAGTTTGTTTCAATCTTTTTTTTTTTTTTTCTTCCTCTTCAGCACTGCTGCATTTTTTCGTTACAGCGGTCTGAGTCACCGTGGTGGATGCCTTGTAAACATTAAACAAGCGAAGCAAAGATAACATATTGTTTATTTTCTCATCATTCTTATTTGTTTTTCCTACACAGGTTATGTAAGGTTCAGCGTTTCCCCTGAATGGCTTGTCTTTCTTCTTCTTTTTAAGATTATGCCTCTCAGTTTATGTAAAACTTTGATGGGTATTAGGATTGTTTATGGAGGAGGTTTTGATGGATTCCCCCTCAAAGCCATCACTCTTTTTTGTGTCTGGCTCTGTGGGCACATTATGGAACGAGTACCTGACAGTTCTAAGCTCTCAATCGGACCGTGCTGCCAGTGTTGTTGCAAGCATTTTTCTGACTTCACGCAACCACAACGATGGTGCTCAGGCCGATTTGCAGTATATCTCTGGCCTTAGAGCCTCAGTGCTAGTGTTACTCTCAGCTTTCAAATAATTCTTCTTTTACACACAAGGAGCTTTCAGCCAATGCCAAGCTCGCCCCAACCTCTGTGAACCAGAATTTATATAATGCCATGACTGGCCACAATAACAGATGTGGCTTTATTAAAATTGCACAAAAAAATGGTCATTTGTGTTAGAAATGGTATGTCTTTCAGAGTATAAGCACTTATATGTATATGCAATGGCCTCTAATGCTGTCGCAGTTTGTCATGTGCTATGGTATTGAGGACAGAAGGATTTGGGTCACTCATTATATACAGGAGCACCCTCTACAGCGTCACAGTCAGTTGAGGCTTCTCCCCTCCAGATATGAAAGGGGTCTGTGATTTTACACCTCTGACTTGAAGCTTTTGCATCCTAATGCAATCCGATTTCTTTTTCTGAAGTACAGCAGTGTAATGCAGTGATCAAACTGAAACTATCAGATTTTTTTCAATCCACCATGTGTCACAATTTACACTACACTCTCTGATACATTCACTCCCCAGGGCTATTATTAGTGGGGGGGTTTTCATTTGTGATCGTAAGCAAAAAAGACCTGGCTGTAACTGCGGCATTTGAGGTTACTGTGACTCACATTGGTGTAATCTGTTCATGGGAGAACCCTTTTAACACTTTTGCCATGCGACTTATCTCTGGGAGTCAAGACGGCAGATGGATTGCTGTGTGAGACTTTGTATATTCAGAGGTGATACAGTATAGGAATGTAAATCACTCTGACGACTGTGTTTTTTGTCTCTGTGTGGATCCTTTAACACACTTTTCCTTGAAATGATTTAGTTGTTGCGTGTACAGCACGGTGACCAACCGGTTGTGCCTTTTTTGAAAATAAGGAAATTTGATTAACGTCTGAGTCTGGGATTACAACTGTGTGAAGTGTGAATGCATCTGCAGTGCATTTTCAGATTTAGTACAGGGGGATACATGGTTTGGTACCACTATAGAAATTTCACTGGCAGTATCCTATTATTGGCCACGTCTATCACTATTGCACTTTTCTGATGCCCAGTTAATTTCACACTGAACCCAGTGGAGTGATAAAGCGCTGGTAGGTTTATGACTGGATCTATGGAGATGCCAACAAAATTCCCCCAATGTTGTTCTCATAGGCAGAATGTTAACAAATGCCCTTTTTATTTCCTTGTTAAAATTCATATCTGGCTGGAAACAATCTTTTTATGCGATAGTACACCATGCTGTTCTGTTGCCCACCTCAAACCTGACTGTTCCTTTCTCTCTGTTAATTGTGCTTGTTGTTTCCACAGTTAGTACTGAGGGGCCACCATCTTGCCCCAAAGGCTGTGACCGATGCTCGGAGTATAACGGCTGCATTAAATGCAGGCCCAAGCTCTTCATCTTCCTGGAGCGCAATGACATCCGTCAGATAGGCGTGTGCCTCGCCTCCTGCCCTATGGGATACTTTGGCATGAGGAACCCAGAGGGCAACAACAGATGCACCCGTGAGTTTTGCTTTGTGTTTTAGACTTTTGATCCAGATACACATCTGGAAACTTCTAAATACATGCAGGCTAGAGCTAACATGCTGGAAACAGCCCACTACATAAAATCCACACAGCTGATGTCAAATCAAGCCTGCAGAAGTGTAAACGATCTGTTTGTCTTTGGCTCAACATCTCCTGTTTGTGTACAATATGTGGGTATTTGGAGTAGAGGGATACCCTGCTAGTTCATCTGTCTTGTGTATCATATTTGTATATTTCCACTTCCCTACACCACTTTGTGTTTAACAAAGACCCAAAATATGAATGCAGAAAATAGCTATCCTACCATTTGCCACAACCTTTATTCTCCAAAATCATTTAATGCTGCTGTTTTTAACCAATCTGTGCTACTATTTTTCAATGCTTGTGGGAGAATAAGAATGGCCACTTAATGAAATCCTCCTGTTGTGGATACTTATCCCTGTGGATAAGTATGTGCTGAACTGGAGGAAAGTCAGTGGAATTTTTTAATTGAACTATGGTTTTAGACAGGTTTGGCTCATTTAGGTGGGTGGGCGAAGGGTGGCCACACTCATGGTAGCCTACTTACTCAACTTACTTAGTTGGTTTTGGTGGCACCGATCCCGTACTATCAGCCGAGGAGTGCCAGCACCTCAGTCTGTTTCCCCTTACGTGTGGACAGAAAACAGGATTGGAACAAAATCCCAACAAAAACATCTCCAAAACACTGTTGTTGTTTTTGAGAAGATTTGTTTTTTATTTGGCCCTCATATGTGAAGTTCATGCCAAGCCTCAATCCATATTTGTTATGCTTTCACTTTTGTACATATCCCATTCTGATACACCCTTACTATCAGCACCATATACAGGCCCAATTCCAAAGTCCAGACTCACAGGACTTTGGTGTGCATTCTCACAAAATTCGTAAGGGCTTAGGGTTGTCCCAAAGTCAAATTTCAAAGGGCGTCAGGGTTTGAGTATACACTTACTGAGCCCTTTCCGGAGAGTCTGCATCGATGCAGACTACAAAGGGAATTATCCACAGTTAAAAGCGTTGTGACGTTTACCGCGAAGACCATAGGGAAATCTGGAAATTACAAAAGGTAAACAACAGCACGACACACAATCACAGAACGGACCTGTTGTCCAGCTTTTGGAATCAGCCAGCAGTCTCCTGTGCCTTGGCCGTGTGGAAAGCAACACAATTTAAATGAAAATTCCCAAACCAGCAAGTGTCAGCAACATCTTTGATATTAAATGTCAACGAGGTATCATGTGATCTCGTGAAGTGCTGTCTCAATCCCATTTATACCTATCTGAGCCCATGTGGCCTCACACACTCACTCACTTAGCACCTGAGATCAATTAAGTCTGTGAGTCTTTAGTCTTCAGGGCTCACTTTGGGATTGGGCCATAGTGTATGGTCTCTGAAGTATGAATGTAAGCAGGTCTAAAAAGGATTATTCTTTGTACAGTAAAACATTTATAACTAACTCAAATTATCAAAGTTTAATCATATTCATGGCTTGAAAATAGGTGTTTAGTGGGTAGCTACAATGCCCATCAGCCTGTTTTCTTTCTGCTACAGAAAAAAAACTGGCTATTCTCCTCTTGTAATTATTCTTTTCATTTTTCCTTGGCATTTCCTCATCACATAATACCTGTCAGATGATGCTAAATTATTTAGTTAGTTTACATAACCCCAAACAGATACAACTCTTAACTCTGGTTATGGGGATGCAATAATTTGTATGTACACATTATATTTATACATTTCAGAATTAGGGTTTTTTAAAAACATGAGCTGTAATTGTGTGCCGTCACACTAGAATGATGGTACTGTACTTTCTGGAAAAAGCATTTTTCCGAATATAGCATTTTCTGATTAAGACGTGGGTTATTCCGGTAATTTTCAGGTTTTAGAGGCATTCTTTGGACATGTATACAGCACATTCGGAATATCGGTCGCGATCTGGGTTTTTACCGCAGTTTAGGGCCTCTTGCCCGTTTATGGCTTATGGTCAGCTCTGTGCATTGCTATGGTTGCTATAAACAAACCAAACAGCCAACAGTTTGCAGGGCTGCAGACCCAATAAGGAGAAACACAGCTACTTTTAGACATTATCAAAGACTTGGATATCAACAGGTTTTTGGATGCCCACACATTGCTACGCTGACTTTTAAGAAACTGTTGAAGGAATGAAAGAGGGACGCTGTGTTTGCACGGTCCAACAAGTCCGCCACTGCTGGAAAACTTTTAATTTTTTTTTTTTATTTTGCACGGCTATACATAAACAGGAATATTAGTGGAATATTCACTTTCATAAACTATGTAAACAGCTTAGTCGGAATATCATTTTTTTCAGAGTAAGGGCAAAACCTGTAATATCTGCATGTAAACGTAGTCAGTGTTAGTTCCTTTCTGACCTTGGCATCAGACCAGCTGCAGAGTAGATATGGTTATTGTAAGTTTAGTACACATGAATACAGCAAGTCTAACTCTGAATACATTTCCTATTGAGAGGAAGATTTCCATCGCTCTACGGTTTTTCATGAGAAGGACGTGCCTTGATGAGACCAAAGTATTTTAAGATGTCTGGCTTTTATTCTCCTGTGCTTGTAATTATCCAAATTTCCAAAAGTTGTTTGTTTAACTAGAGAGTTCGAGATTTTATTGAAACTGAGGTGTGCAGAAACTCTTGGGAAAACCACTGAAGCGATACACTCCTGGCTGTACTCGTTCACACCCGCTTTCCAAAAAAGCTCTGGGGTGCATGTGTTTGTAAGAGAAGAGTGTTACTCCCCCTAAATAGACCCGATGTTGTTTAATCCCTAATAAATCTCTCAGAGGAAATACAGTTCAGTTCCTCTTGTCCTGTCTCTGGAGAACCATTTGCTTTTTTTCAGCCAAAAATGCAATGAATATTCCACCAGATATTCTTTAAAACAAAACAAAAAATCTGAAGATGATACAATGAACTCTGACCATCACCAGACACAATGTGACTTGTGATTTGATCCTTTAATTTGATCCTCTCTTTTTGTCTTTCAGAATGTAAAATAGACAATTGTGAAGCGTGTTTCAATCGCAATTTTTGCACAAAATGTAAGGAGGGCTTGTATTCACACAGTGGGCGATGTTATGTCAGCTGCCCTCCAGGCCAGCGCACCGCCAATGAGACTATGGAGTGTGTTGGTGAGTGACCTTTGACCTGAACTGTTTAATAATTTCAAAACTTTAGCCATAGCATCTCTGCTCTTGTAATAAAACAAAGTATTGTTTTAGTGTCTTTCATTTACTGAAGACGCTCATAGGTGTGAGCCACATGTTGACTCCATCTTTTTTATCACTTCATCTAAGCAGCCAACTGGGTTCAACAGTCAGGCCTGGCAAAGGAAAAGTGAACTCTTTGAGAATAATTGATCTCTTTTAATCTTTCCTTTGAGCTCTTGTTTCTTTTTGTTGTTAAAAAATGATTCTGTCATGATTTAGTAACAACTACAGCATTAACAGTTCTAAAATGGTGCGGTCACCAAGACTACAAACATTACCCTAGAAAAACTTATGTTGTGAGTGAAGTATAGTTTTTATGATTATTATTAGTAGTAGCAGTAGTATTAAACTTAATAGCCTTCCAGTTCACAGCAACCCTCTAAACCTGTCCCTCTCAAGTACAAAAAAAAAAACAACACCAAAAGATAAAATTGCTTTCAGATTGGGAAATTACTTAAGAATATGCCACCATCTCATCTATATACAGTAGGTGGGCAAACGCAATTTTGTCTCAGTGAATGCATTGTCTTAGTCCGGCAGCACCACTGCTAGTTAGCTAAGCTTAGTGAATGAAATCCTATTTTGCTAGTTAGCATGTCGTGAGTAAAAGTGACCCAACAAAAACAAAACCTAATTACTTCTTGTGGTCTGCGTAGTCACGTGTACAAATAGCAATGCAGATTAAGACTAGACGATTTCCTAGGCAGATATTGACTTGGGACTATTTTGGGTGGAAGCACAGCCGAAGCGCTGCTACTCGTTGATGGGAATCATATCGGAAAATGACAGATGACGAGTCCGAGGACTTCAGGTTAATTGCAGCATTTATTATAACAGTGAACAAACTTTCATGACAAAGAGAGCAGCCTCCTGTACACACACAAATGTCTATACAAGTGTGACTGCTGAACATCAGAATAACTGCTTTTTTTCCTTCTTGTCCTCACACATTTCAATCTGTCTATTTCTGTAGTTTAGTGTTACCTTCACATTACTCCTTGTATATAAGACACTAATAGATTTACACATTCCAATATATTTTAAACTGTGGGGTAGGGTTACCTCAAATCTGTGGAAGACCCTTAGAAAAGATGCAATACATTTGAAAACCTGTACGCTTAAATATTCCACCTATCACTCGTGCGCAGATATAATCACACAGCAACTCTGTGAGTACAGGTAAAATAGCCACACGTCATGTTTACAGTAATCACTTACTCTGGGGACATCTGTTTATTGGGTCCATTCAGCGTTATTTCCAGTTGACTTTATCGCACCAAAAAAAAGTTGTAGACTGCAGGATGGATCAACGGCACAAAATCCTCGGTAGCTGTGACACAATTGCAGGCACGTTCATTTCAGTCGGCATATATTGGCATATTTGCCCACACTCACACCACCAGATCGTGTTGGCTCTCATCCTCACGTCCTCAGGGTGTTCACAACCTACTCCTCCTGTCATTCTATTTCCAAAGCGTGCATCTTCTCTTCTGAAAACTCTGGTTCGTAGAGGTATGCGTTTGAGATGTCATCCTCTTCGTCCCTCACAAAATCTGCCATGTTCATCGCCATTCACTGTCTACTGTAGGAAAAATAGCCAGCCAATATTCCCGCCGTTATGTTGATGGAAGTTGGGGGTTTTCAGGTGATATCTCTGTGCCCAAGTAGAAGTGCTTCGGCTGTAGCCTACTTTCACCCAGTATAGTCCCAAGTCAATATCTGCCTAGGAAATCATCTAGTCTTAATTGCTATCTGCTAGCTATTTGTACTCGTTATACTCAAATACGCAGGCAACAAGAAGTAAGGTTTTGATTTTGTTATTATTGGGTCACTTGTACTTTCACAAAATGGTAACCCGGCAACATAGGATTCCATTCACTGTACTAAGCTAAGCTAGCGGCGGCGCTGCCAGACTAAGACAATGCATGCACTGAGACAAAAATGCGTTTGCCCACCTATATAAATATTAAGGAAACGGTGAATGACCCTATTTCAACAAACGGTGGCGTATTCCTTTAAGGTCATTATTGTGAGCTAAAATTGCTAAGATGTAAAAAAGCAGACGTGAAGGCTGCGAAACAAATGTGAGATGTTGGAGCTGTGGAACATTCACTCACTACCTTAGTCCCATTTTTTTTCCAGGTCAGCGTCCTGCAGAGTGTGAACTCGGCGAGTGGAGCCAATGGGGTGTATGTATGAAGAAGAACAAAACATGTGGATTTAAAAAAGGCTCGCAGTCTCGGCTCCGCGAGCCCCTTCTGCCGGTCCACAGCCCAGACACCTCCCTGGCCTTTGTACCGTCACAGACCTGCACTCCAGAGACAGAGAGGAGGAAGTGCATTGTGGCTAAGACACCCTGTGTGAGAGGTAAACCCAAATAGACATATAGTGCATAAAACAGATACACTAATGAAGAAATGATAAGTAGTAAGGACTAAATAAAAAGGTACACTAAGTAATAGTTCAAATCAGGTGACAGTACAGCTTGCAGACGAACAAGCAATAAAGTCCATGTGCTTCATGAAATGCCTCCACCAGATAACATGATGACTGATCGAACCATTACTCAACATCCAAAGGCATGCATTCCCGCCAGCGTGTCTGTGACCCGCAGTGTGTTGATTGGGTTTGGTTTGGCTGAGCTCACAGAAGGATACAGAATCTCTTGACTTCTCAGCATGTAAACAATAAACACCATCTACGAGCCAAGCAGATGAAGGGCGGGCATTACGCACTGCAAAGCTGGACTAGGATCAGAGCTAGAAAGAGCCATTTGTTCTGAGGACCGTTGAAGCGTGAGGTTTACACGGCCATGACATGTTTGCTTGGGCTCTTATCATCCACACAGCAGCGTGCTCTCCAGCAGGTTAGCAGTCATTCTCACCACTCTATGGCCATTATCAACTTTCGTAACAGCTTGTTACATTAGTCGCTATTGGCCTCAAGCACAACAAATAAATGGCAAATCTGGCCAATGTGTCTGGAGGTTGTTGAAAAGTGCAACAAAAAAGTTTGCTTTTAAACATTTTGTCCTTAGTAGTGAGGAAATAATTAGCTGCAGTGGTGTTGGGATGATAAACCTTCCGAAACACAGAAATAACAGGGAGCACACTTAATACAAGCTATAAGGTTTGTTCTCCTGTACTGCAAAATTATTTCTAATGAAGTCTTAGAAATTTTTATTATCTCTAAATGTCACCAATCTGTGTTGCATAGTATGACAATTTTAACCAAAGTTGGAAACTTAGGCTCATTTACAAGGACAGAGTGACTTGTAAACAAGCTGTATTTAAGGCCTTTATTGGATGGTGGCACGCTTAGGAGATTTCAGGCACAGCAGCCACATTGTGTAACGATACTTGCAGTGTTGGCAACTGTACAGATGTTGCAACATGTAACAGATGACATGCCTTGATCTATGTGAGTAAACACGTAGGAGGCTTGCATATTCAAGCACCATCTTGTACTCTGGAACAGTTCGTATAGGGCTCTGGGTCTAAAGAACAGAACATGATCTGACATCGTCCCATATAGATCTGTGGTCATGTCGAGAGGGAAAGGAGGCTGGCAAGGCTTATAAATGCTCAGTCAGGAGCAGGATCTTCGTAGGTTGTGACAGCACAAGTTGATGATGCCCGCATCCTGGAAACAATGTCAACCGTGGGTTCAGATGAATAATTAACAATAAAGTATTATAAACTTTTCTTCAAAACTGCTATTCAGAAAGGCAGAAACAACATGCGAGTGTCACCTGACACCTGTAGAGTCATAGTCGACTGTTAATTTTAAGGAGATTTTAAGGTATTTTCTCTATACTCCCTCTAAATACTTTAGTATGAGAATAAGGCACATACTACTGCAAAAATGCACAGGAATGATTTTTTTCTCTGTGAGGTCATTCATGGGTAATGGTACCATGACTCTGGTGAACCAGTTCATGTGGGTAAACTCACTCTGTGCAAAAAGAGTGCAGCTGTGCACTCATCTGTGGGAGTTGGCTGGCAGGCTGGCTATATAAAACAGAGGGGGCAGACCTTGTATAACATAAGTGATTTAGTGGTCGGCGGAACTCACGCTTTCTGTTGATTTGGCTGCACATTTTTTCCCCCTTTCCTGAAGCTCCACAAAAGGGTTGCACGCAAAAACAGAATTTTCTGGATGTGTTATTGCATTTGTCAGGCAAAATTGTTTAGCTTGGATGTAGAAGAGGTACAATCAGGGCTGTCATAAACTGATGGAGTCCCCCTCTCTTGGCTCCATTAGTGATTTGTTAGAGGAGTAATTAAGTCCTTACACAGTAAGCACATCAGCTCAGATACTGCAGTGAGGACTCTTTACTTTACTCATGCTTCACTCTCGTTCATTGTGCCTCATTGATATAATTTGAAACTATTATGGTTCAATATTAAGTGTTTGAAATGTGGTCATTAAAGTTCAGAAATATGTTTATTGATTTAAGACAGTAACATTAACTGATTAATATGCCAGACATAAAATCTTATACGTTTTGAGCAAACTCAACAAATGATGATTTTAGCACTAATGGCTCTTAAAAGGGATGAGTTATTCCTGTTTGTGCACTACTGTGTGGGATTGAGCCTTCTAGTTTCCACTGGAGAGTCAAGTTATTGTGACTCATGGGCCTGCAGTGAGTAAATGTTTTTTGTGTTGGGTCTGTCCACATTCAACTAATTTGAATCTACTCTATCACAATATAATGATTTTTTTTAACTGGCTATGTATAAACATGTTTTGGGTGAAATTTGAGAAACATTGTACCTTTGGAATTTTTGTTTTTCTATTTTGCGCTTAAAGAATCATAACTGTTTGTACGACAAGTTTAAAAATGCTGCTTGGGAAATAAACACAAACCTACAGTTATTACTGCACAGCAGTAGACAAACATGGTGGCGCCATAAGCCCTGCTGTTGTCAACTGCGTAGTGAACACTGTCCAGCCCTTGGCGAGTGTTCACTCAGTTTCCAGGATGTGCAGAGACTTGCAACGCACATATTCATAACAAACATCCTCCTGCGCAACTACACGCCCTCAGATATACAAAACCAAATACTTTTGAGTGCTGCCTAAACAATAGCCATCTGACACTAGACACAATATCCATTTCCACTTTGTGACAGCTCTTCATGTCCTTATGGGCCATTATTGGACCCATAAGGACATAAAGAGCTAGAAGTGACTTTAAAGTGATTTATGTGACAGAAAATGGTGTCACTTGACTATCCTGAGTGCTCTTACAGTCTGTCACGTGCTGCATTTTGAAATCCTGAATGGTTTGTTTTTACGTTAACCACTCTGATAGATGTTTGTATTTAGAGAGCAATTATACTCTTAAATGTGTAACAGGTGTGTGTGTGTGTGTGTGTGTGTGTGTGTGTGTGTGTGTGTGGGGGTTGGAGCAAATCAAAACTTATGGCGTGTTTTCACTGCATGGAAAAGCTAAACTCAACCTTATTTGTTTTTTTCCTATCAGCAAAAATAGATAGTACCTGGTACTTCTTTTGTACCACCTGGGTCAACGTTCCAAACAAGCTCAGCTGATACTAAATGGTGGTTTAAAAAATTACTGCAGACCACTAATTTGTCAGAGAGAATCATTAAAGCAACACGGGACATCCCACAATTTTAAAATAGCCAAGCTACCGTCAACAGCAACCCCAGATTTTTATTTTTTTATTTTATTTTTTATAAATGGCAGCCTGCAAAACTACGCCGTACACTACATTATGTTTACTATGCTGTACAATTGAATAAGTGCAGACTTTCCTGTTTAGTTGCCGATAAAAAGGATCCAGCGAGTGTTGAGTCGTGAATATGTCACGGCAGAATCAGCTAAGAATCCCACCTACATTGAGGGGGTATTATCAGCAGAGGAAAAAGAGAACAGAACTGGTACCAGAAAAGTGAGTCAAGCCGTATCATGCAGTACTAACACGACAGGGTTAGGATTAGTGAGGGCAAGAGTCTAGTCAGGCACAGCGGTGCTTTGAGCTAAATGTGAATGTCAGAATGCTAGCATGCTCATTGTGATAATGCTAACATGGTGATGTTTAGCAGATAGAAGGTTAAACATATTGATCAGCAATGTGATTAGGATTCAGCCTCCGGTGGCCATGAATGCCAGTGCAAAAGTTTATGGCAATTGATCCAGCAGTTGTTAAGCTATTTCAGTTCAGACTGTAGTGGTAGACCAACCAACTGACTAACATGGTTAAAATCATTTGGCTACTAATCAGAGGTATTTGTCCTTTTTGATTATTATTTGTTGACCACTAGTGGCACACTGGTCGCTGCTGTACATATCCTGTCAGGTGTGGCTAAACATAGCATTATGTTAGCATTTGTGAACATTACTGGACTAAATGTGTATGGTTTACACTGGTTTTGCCTGGATTAAAAACCACAAGTCACATATATACCTTCATCCACTCGTATCCCTCAGGAATTCATGTTTTTATTACTTTTTGTTTAGCTAAGCGGAGACATTTCTGCATACAACATCAGATGATGACATATCTTGCAATAGTTTACTTAAGTACAATAAACTATTAATCATATCTTTAATGCATTCTCATTTCAGAGAGGAAGAGTAAGGGAGACCGACAAGATGACACAAACAAGAGAGAGAGGGAGAATGCACGCGGGCGAGCACGAGAAAGCAAAGATGGCAGTAGAGGAGGAGGAGGAGGAGGAGGAGGAGGAGGAGGGAAGAAGCGAAAAGGCCAGAGCAGGACCACCACTGCTCCTAGCAGCACAACCAGCTCCATCAGCTAAACTCTATTGCCCGCTGGATGGGGCTGACAGAAACACAGACAATGCCTCACCCAGCAGCACCAGCCATAGACAAATATCAAAGTGATGAAAGAATGAAAGGAATTAATGCTGCTATGCATTGGAGAAGATGCAAAGAGAACTGGAGGACTGCTGCAACACAAAAGGCTTCTCTGAGCTTTTTGAATAGATGAACATATCTGGAAGATACTGGTGTTCAGAAAGACTTGCTGACTTTCATTCCACCGTGAGGGATCACTGATGGACTGCAAAGCCACGTTGAAGATTATGGTTTGTCATGGTTTGCGTCATGAACCCAACCTATGTCACTTCTTGAACTAAGAACAGATTCCTGTGTTGGAAATGCAGCATTCAAGCTGGAAGTCTAATAATGAATGAAGGGTCTCTTCCGTCTACTCTGTTCTATGATGTATTTCGTTCCAGTCTGATTTTAATCACAATCTGTTCTTCATTTGTTTTCATGTTTGCGAGAGGTGACAGATGGATTTTCTCAACAACCGCTGTTCGTGATGTAAAGACAATGAATCGTTTTAAGTCTGGGTACCTTTTATTTCCTATTGTGAGATGAAACAAAAAAAGAAAAAAGGCACTGGAAATCATTTGTGGTTGTTGAGGACAGAAGGTCTTCTACACAGTATATTATTCCAATGAGAGAATCTATTTGAAAATAACAAGCCTAAGAGAAGATGGAAGATGACTAGCTCAAATCCATCTCTGGTGTCTTGATACAAATGTTTGCCATTTGATAGTCTGGTTGTTCGGAATTAAATGTTGGCGTTTGTATCAGAAAATAACTGCACAGAAAATGAGGAATAAAAACACGTATTTGCATGTGTACGAGATTGCATGTCTGTGCCTTTGTGCATGCAAACGCACACGTGTGCGTGTGTGTGTGTCTCTCTCTACCTACCATCTGGGTGTTTGTGTACTTTGTATGCATTTCTGCACGGGATCAAGTTGTTTGTCAATGGAATTTAGTCATTTGTTCATGTGTGTATACGTCTGCACAAGTGTGTTAATATTGGTCTCATAGATTGAAGGAATAGGTTCTGAAAAACAAGAATGAAATGTAAATGCACAGTGCTATATCAAATATGCAGTAACTACAAGCCACTGATTATCATATAAGCCATCAAATCATCAGCTGCTCAGTAATCTTATCCGTTTGCAACAGGGTCTGAAGATTTTGCACAACTATGTTTCCTACTGCTCAAGTTTCAGAACAATCATAGCATTCTACACATTTATACTCCAAAAGCTTCATGACATAACAGACATAAGAAAATGTTTCAGTTTTTTTCATAGAATTGTTTTTCATGGGTCTGTTTGCTTTACACAAGATATTAGTTTCAGGAGAAGTTACACGCTACATTATTCATTCATACTACGAATTGTGATAGTGAATATGTCAAACTGTGTTTATCATTAAACATATGAAGTATTAAAATCATCATGTATAGCTTAATCTGTGAAAGCCTAAATAAAGTTCAGATGAAGTCATACACTGATTTTGCTATTAGTTTGTTGATTTCAGTTTATTATGACTTTCATGATTTTGTCTGGAATTTATCTGTTTATTCTTCCAAAGTTCTCAAATGGCATTCATAATCTATACCATTGTCTTCATGTATGACATGTTTACACAAGGACAAATTCTTACTAGACTAGATCATTTAGTGCAAATAGTACATAAGTTAGTGAGATTGTTAGTTGTTTCGAAAAGAAAATTGTGTTTGGCGTCACCACATAGCGTTGATAACAACACAAGACAAGGATGAGGACAAACAGGATACAGCATCTACAAACAATTTATAAATTGCAAAAACTGTAAAAATGAAAATAAAGTGCAATTGTTGCTACCAACATTTCAGGTGCACCCATGAGGTTTTACCTACAAATAAAGTGGTTTAGATAATCCCGATAAACGTTTTGTGTTTTTGCCCAGTCAGATTTCATTGTAGGAATTTCACCATGTTCTCAGATGTCAGCAGTTATTTAACCACTAGTACAATTACATAACCAATAGAATAATGGCCCAAACTATTAAATTAAGACCCAAGTGGCACTTATGGGGAATTTAATTATCATTCTGTTATTGATAAATCAATAACTAATATATATCTCAAACAGTTAGGGACAATTTTGTGGCCGATGTTTTACAGTTTGCACACTACTTTGAACTATTGAGTAACCATCTCTTATTCTCTGACGTGAACTCAATCAAACCCTCAAAGAATGAGTAAAAAAAGTCTGCTGGGAGTATGATGCTATCCATCTCCAGTTGTGAGCCCTCAGTAGTTATGATTTGGTCTTCCCCAGGCTACAGGAGGCCATCTTGGGAGGTGGAAGAGCTTAGATAGTGTGATGGTCCCTATCACCAGCCAAATGCTGGCGCCTGGGCAGTGGTCGTAAAAGCAGAGACAGAAATAAAAACTAATGGTGTGTCATAGCCAGAAGGGAGGGGGTATACCATGCCTTGGCCCTACAACAAAACAGCCGTTTCTCATTACCAAAAGGGAGGGCAGGGGGAATGGTAGAGTATGCACCGTAAATTACACATTCATCGCTCTTCCTGACCATAAATTCTTACCCTGGCTCCATTGGACAGAGCTCTCCCTCACCTCCCACTCTTGCTTTTTTTCACTCCGTTGCTCCCCACTCCGATGTTTTCCAAGAGAAATGAATGGTAAATCTTTGGAGTATATGGGTGCCCTCGATTTGCCAAGATCCTTAACACTGAATGATTTCATTACTTTAGTTTGGCCTTAAAGACAGACTCCAGGGAGTGCATCACGTCAACTTGACTTAAATGCACAATCCTGATCCAAATATAAACAAAAGAGTACCACCACAACTTGTAATCAGAGCCACATATCACTCTCAAATGGACTAACAAGTCTTGAAATTCATAGATTAGCACAACATGCTAGCTTTTTAAGAGTTCTCATATGCATCTCATAGTCTTCATCAGCAAATGGAACTGGATCAGGTCTTATTGTTATCATCAGCTGAAAGCTCCAAAATATAGTGATTGGACCTTTAAGTTCAGATGATAAAGTTTCAATGTCTCTTTTATTGTCTACCAAATGAGAACACTGCAGAACTGCAGGGATTGTTGTCACAAAAACATTTGCAAACACAAGAAAGGGGCACCGTTGTTCCATGTTGCCAAGGCTGAACTTCTATGCTTGTGAATGTAGTTTGTTTTTACAAGTAAGGCTTTTATAGTAAAACTGTAAGAAAAATGGCTATATTTTCCTCTTATTTAAAAACACACACCAAATGCTGATTTTGCTTAGCAAAGTATAAACTTCAGCTGCAACGTCATTTTCCAGAAATGAAGTATTGCTTCCTGAGGATAATCCTCAGACAGACCTCACTATAAAGTTTTCATAAGGAAGTATTATGTTTTACAAATAGCACATACTGGACACTGTAAACAAAAAGGTCTGTGTATGATCTAAAATAACTGTGAGGACCATATATAACAACCACAATAAATATATTATAAATCTATTATAAATATAATAATTCCATTCACCTCCAGTGACCTGTATTGGTAAACTAGTGGATATTTCTGCAAATACCTCCACAAGGTTGTTTGGAGATTTGACCCTTTATTTCTTACTCTGATGTCTAGTTGTTGTTTTAGCATTACTTAAAATGTCTGTGAAAACCCTGTAAGATTCCAATAACATTCCCTTTGTCATGGGTTTCAGTTCCATTTTAACGCACAGCTTTAATTACTTATTTATGTGCAGAAATCGCCCTATGCATCAGCCAGGTGAATAAAAGTACTGGGGGTACAGGAGGCCATTGGAGTCTCCAACTGAGTCCCAGTGACTGCCAGCAACATCTCTTCCCTCCCAGCACAGTGGCTTCCAGAACTTTAAAGATTAGCCTCTTTGGATATGTCCTGTCAGTAATCCCCCTGATCCATGATCATTTCCATCTCTGAAGCTTCACAACTGTCCTCTCTTTGTGGCTCAAGATCTGAGGGGATGCATCTGGAAATCTACAAAGAGAAAAGTATCTTTTTTTTTTTTTTAATTCGAAATATTCCAAAGAATTGTACATCAACACTGACAACCTGGCATGATGGCCCACAACAGACATCTATTAAAGTAGGGCTGCTTAATCAAAATAAAACTATTTTGTGTTTACAGGGAGCCAACCCTCCTTGTGTGAGAGACAAATCGACATCAAAACAAATCACTTGAAATTGGAATGATAACTGAGGCATCAGGGTGTTATCGCGAGCACCAATCTGGCAAACTAAGGTCCAATGTTCTGTGTCAGTGTCAGATGTTTAAGTGTAGGGTCTGAAGCTGACTCTATACTTGATGCTTACTACAGAAGAAAAAAAAGGAAAAATAGGATTTCCCAGGGAAAAACAATCAAACTATTCCTTTTTTTAAATATGTCAGTGGAAACGCCAGGGTATTCATGAGTCAAGCAGCATACCTAATGAGGTTTAGTTGCTATTTACAAAACTTAATTTAACCCAAATTAACCTCCTCTTGCAGGAGAGGAAAAGTTTAGAAGATGATTATGGAATTGTAGATAGACACTTAATATGTACTGCCTCCTTTTGGAAGTAATCAGTATTACATGGGAAGTAACCTGTCTATGGAAGAATACATTGTACTGTATATTTAGAAGAGCAATAGAGAAAATGACATGGTTTCTAACCGTCTGGACTGTGACGTCTTTGTTTTTAACATGTTGAAATGTACAATAACTACACCATTTTGCCAGGTGATTTTAAATAACTGGGTTTGTAAAATGGAGCTGCAAAGAGTCTTTTCATACAATGCATGAAAAATGGAAAAGGCATACTTGTGTATTTGCACGTTGATGATGTTCATCCCAGTGGAGTATTTGTGGACTGTGAAAATAGATCCAACATTGCTGCACACCAGGAAGAAACTAGAATGTGACATCAAACTAGCCTCAATTTTTCAACATTTATTAGATTTTTTTTTTTAAAGACAACATGCATTCTGTTTTGAACCACTTATCTTAATATTAAATGGCACCTGAATGTGAATTTCTATTTTGTAACCAAAAATTTAAAAAAAAGGACATGAACACCATGTATTTAATAATTGAATCACATTATTACTTCACATTACTTGGCTTTAAATCAGACACTCATAACTTCATCAAAAATATATTAGTTTGGACTAACAAACAAAAATGTTCGCTGGTAGGAGGTGAATATATGGGCACCAAGGCTATGCAACACTTTATATCATGACATTAATTTTACTTTCCCAATAACATATTGTAGAATGAGGTCTCATGCACTTAGAGTGGTAAACAACTGAATTGATGAAATAACCACAAGAGGGGGCCATGAATACACACACAAAAATGTCTAAGCCGACAAATTAGCCATTAGTAACTTATTTATGGCATTATCATTTGAAATTGATGCTAGGTTTACTGTTATGCATGAAATCATTGCTAATGTTATCTACAATATGGCAATCCAAAAAGAGTTTTGAAAGGCTTTGGACTGAGAAAGAAGAAAGCAAAAATTCAATATAACAATCTTCCATAAGTAACCCGCATATTATTACACATCTTTACTTTCTCCCAAAAAATCTTTTCTTTTCCAGAATATCAAAACAAAAGGATTTACACCTACATGTTTTGCTTCTACTGGTGTCCCTTTGATGATATGCGACTTTTATTATTTATCCTCGACATGTCACACATCATCATTGTCTCGATAGTTTAAAAGACTTGTTCAAATGATAGCTATCCAAGGTCTTTGTACTTGCTTTTCTCTTATATAAAAAGTTATCTTTTTAAACATCACTTCTTTACAAAAGAGCTGGAGAGCATATCTGCTTGTTTTCAATGCTGAATCTTCTTGACGTTTTGAATTACAGTCAATCATGGCCAATCTACTCCTCAAACTTTTTTTGCATTCCAAACATCTCATCTGCAAACAACTGTTCCAAATAGAGCTGCTCAGCTGCCAACAGCAGAGGACTATAGCTATACTGGGTTGCTCCAAGATGGAAAGCAATGCAACTGTAGGAATATATACATGCATGCTCCACAAACTGCCCTTAACCCTGTGATTCACCTCTGTTTCACAGATTCAAACACAGCCTGCAGTAGAAACAGTTCCATAGACAACCTTTGGTCCCGTTGAAGCCAAAAAGTAATCAGGAGGTTTGTCATTTTCCGTCAACAGCTTTTGCACTCACTGCTGGTTGCGACTGCTGTATTATTTCCTGACAATCACCAGAGACTCACTGAACTGTGAGCCACACTCACTTGTTGATTTGACTCGAAGCCCCCCCGTTAACTTCTTTTCACCTACTGACAAGTTGAATCACCTTCACCAATCAAGCTCAAAGTTGGGGGGAGAAGTCAAAAAAACAAAACCTGAACAAAATCAAAAGCAGACAGGAGGCTTTGTCGATGACATAGCTTTTGTTTCACTTCTTGAATATTGCCTTTACTGCTGCCAAACCTTTCTTCCAACTGCATTACAACAAATACATAATCTAGCTCTCAAAATAAAATGAGATGAGATGATAATCTGCTGATGCTAATTCATTTAGTCTCCAAGAACAAATAAGCTATTACTGCATACTGTACATTTCAGACATATTTTTTATGGTTTTCACCAGAAAATTTACCAAGAAGGGCAGAGCTCAAAACCACAGTCAGACAATAGATGTGACTAATATTCTTGTGAACCGAAGATATTTGTAGACTGCTTTAGTTCCAAAACCACATCAAACCCTTAAAAGTGAAGAAAAAAAATGTATGGGGAGGGAGACAACGGCAACATAACAAACAAACCGTGTCCTCACACATTTTGTATGTAGAATGTGTGAAATGCAGTGTGGGTGAGAAATCCAAGTGCAATGCATTTACTCTATAATTGCCTATACACAGAACATTTACTGCACAATTATCAGCATAAGGTGACCAGGTTTTTTTAACAAACTTTTCTAATAGTTGTGGTGGTTCTCTACATTCAAGGGTACGTGGTCAGTTACTATAGCTGAAGTGTCAGGTATGCTTTATGAGAATATTTAACAGCACACAGACTACGATGTCATCCAAAGTTGCAGATGCCATCAGTCATCCTCAGGAAAGGAAGGATTTTAACAGAGGTCGGATCAAAGCGGGGGACGCATCCGACCCTGAACTCTGGAAAAACAAGGCCTTGTTTTCCTGCTGAGCGCGCTCATTACAAGTCGGTATAAGAGCTTCCCACAAGCTAGTACAACTCCTTGACCTCAAATGGGAGTGAATGGAGGGGACGAGAGCTCGGGCCAAGCCACAGACACAGACTCCAAACCTTGCCAACAGGCACCAGCCCTGTGAGTGTCAGTTTGGGACACAGATGTACATATGTGTTGTTTTATGCACACAGGCTTTCAATACACAGTGAGATGCTACAGCTGCTCTGCTGTGGAGTCCTTAGTTCTGTTGTGGTACGGTACTTCAGCCAAAGGAACAGAACAAATTTAGACAAAGAAAATATAACTAGTAGATGAAGAATTTCTCTTGGTGGTTACATTACTGCTCTGGGAATTAGAAAAGATAATCAATAGCAAGAGTCTTCCATCCATTTAATGTTTACCCTGTTTATCATCTCAGTTTAGCATGTTCGTATTCCAACATTTGCCAGTCAGCAACAAAGTACAGTTGTAGCTGATAGGAGGGTTGTTAGTTTTGCTATTTGACACACTGAAATTTTAACCTGGTGCCAGAGGAAGAGTCACGATAATAAAATACAAAATGTATAAAGTAACTAAATACCAAGCAACATTTTTCCCTCCCAACACACTCACAAACACCGCCATATGAGATTCTTTTTTATTTTTTATTTAAGGAAAGCATTAAAGATCAATGCATGGGGACAATTCAATGGCTCTACAACGCACCTGGTGCTAATCCAGCTGCTTACGAAAGGGAAAGTTTTGTGGGAAAAAAGCCTTTAGGTCAAAGTTAACAGTAATGTTATACTTTACATCTACACCATAATTGTGTAGTAATAGCTTAGCAGTCCTGTCAATCCAAAAATAAAACAAAATATAAAACACCTTATATTTAAATACTATAGACAAAGTTATCAGATCAAAACCATTCTAGAAGTACAAAAATATCTCGAGATGATTCAGACTTTCAAACATCATGGAGATAAATTTTTATTGACAATGTATGTAACTTCTGAAAATGTGACTTACTTTGAAGCAGTGTGTTATCTATCAGTGAACAGATACATCAATACAGTATATGTCTTTAAACTTTCCCCAAAGTTTAGCTCAGCAAATTTTTTTCCAGTATTTGAGTTAAACGGTAAACTGGCAAGCTGTGTAAATTAATTTGATTCTGAATCATCACCCCATCCTCCAGCTTCTCCAGTATCAAACATGCAGTTAAGTATTCACTGAGGTATGCTAAATTACCAATGAGAGTGTAATCTCTCAGACATTTGGGGTTAACCCACGTCTGCTGAGGTTACATACTAGACATATGACTGCGGTGGACCGCAGTGCACTTTGTCAAGTGGACACCTAGCACTAAACTGAGTAATGACACAGGCCAGGGGAGAGCAGGAGGAAACCAGCGGGATGTCCATTGACGGCTGTGGTAGCCTCCTTTTCCACTATGGAAAATATTTAGAAAATAATATGTCTGTCAAAACTCATGCTTGGCATCTTACGATTGGATTCAGATTCAGAGGCCAACGATTCGATTCTAAACCAATTATCGATGAAACAATTTTTTTATGTACATCTCTATCCGGGATTTAAAAAATATATATAAATCTAAGTTTGGTAGATTTTGATATATGGAAATAACAAATAAGTTTTTAATTTATAGTCATTCCATGCTTAAGCCTTAAACGTGCTTGTGAAAGTCACCTTCTCTCACAGTAATCTTCCACGTCAGAGGCTCTGTCATGTTTAAAGGTGGAGATCTGGCTTCTTAGAACATGAAACATGAGGTGGTCAGATGTAATGTGATAGAGTAGATCAACAGCCTACATTGTTTTGCCTAATTATTTTATCTATGTTTTATTAGTACATGTGTATATATATACAAAACATTTGTGTTTTTTCTGCACTCTTGCCTAAAAAAAAAAAATTTACTTATCAGAATCGAGCATCAACTCGTTCTAGAGAGAATCCTAATGCATCTAAGAGGATTATTTTTCCCACCCCTACTATATTGTATGTTTCTGATGTATTAACATGATCTAATATTTAAACACTCTTTGTACTTTTTGCTAGCTACTGTTTGTGGTTACAACCTTTGCTTGTTGAATAAACTCATAGTGCTTGCACTTTATAGTAACATATATTTGAACGTTGTTAATAAGTTGTATCATATGAGAATTGTTGGAATAGTGGTAATGTCTTTACCAACACTAAATTACATTTGATTCCTACATTAATCAGAATTTTTTATTCTTGTTTTATCTGTTTTTATTTCTAACTATTTTTTTAACGGATTCTGTGTAAAGCACTTTGAATTGCCCTGTTGCTGAAATGTGATATACAAATAAAGCTTCCTTGCCAATGTTCATGGATTATTTTTTATTGCACTCACTTGTAGAGTGATTCACTCACAAAACAGAACCCCATTGATGACTCTGGTGCTTGGTAGAGGAAGACTAATGAATATTCATCATCCATAAATGGCTAGTACTTGTTGCCTGCTCTGGTTGGGTTGGTTAGGTTTAGGCAAGAGGAGGGTAATGTTTAGGCAAGAGGACTGGGATTGGTTATGGTTAGGGTAACAATGTCAGGGCGAGGCAATCAGGGATGAGTCTTCTCCTACCATCCTGCAACAAAAAACAACCTTGCTTCCTGGAAGCCGTGCAGCTGAAGGACTCAGTAGGAAGGACTAAGATGCAAGCAAGGGAGGCAAGTGGTGGAGTCGAGGAGGCAATTTAAGCGACATGAGAAGCACCCAATATATACACACACACACACACACACACACACACACACACACACACACACACACACACACACACACCAAAACACATCCCACAGGTGTGTTTCCAAATCAGTAATCAAGGTGAGACCCTCTTGACACAACTATTCCTACCAGGTGTGGCAGTTGCTACAAAAGATGTTGTGATGTTTACGTTGCCATACATAAGGAATGCAAAGGATCATACCAAATAATTGTCCATTCCGCCATTCTGATGAATTAAACTGATGAAGTGTAATGCCTGCAGTACATGGGATTAATGGAATATAACAGGCTGTGAACAGTAACATTGTATAACTGACTCATACTATTGTGTGCTTGTCTAGACATTGCACATGACATGACCTGAACTTGCTGCAACACTTACCGCTGCTGGTTCGAGCTTGAACACGTGTTTTTCTGATATGTCTGCCTTGATGTTTGGCAAATGAAAAACATGAGGTTGGTCATTCGTTCATTATTTAATTAACTCATTCCGTCTCTAAAGTGTTTACTCTCTATTCATGGTCACAAGGTGGGGGATTAAAAATCACATTTCTACCAATGGTAAATCAAAAAAGACCTAATTTTAAAGACAAATGTTAGTGATGAACTGGGAAGAAAGGTTTTATTTGAAACCCACGTTGGCTCAAAGGCTCAATTGCCTTTTCACCTCTCTCATTTAGGCTATAAACTAAAGTGTACTAGTCAGTGGTAGAATGTAATGAAGTACAAATACTTAAATATATTTTTCACATATCTGTACTTTATTTAAGTAGAATCAATAGTGCATACTTTTAACTTTTACATTTTGCAATAACTACACTTTTTACTCCACTACATTTTGTTATGTTTGCCTCATTTTCTTATCAGTTTTTCCCTCTGCCAAAACGTCTTGAATGTCACATGTTTGCAGTCCGCAAGGAAGCCTTCAGCAGCGGCTTCTGCACCGGCGGCAGTGCGTCCAGCTCCAGGTACCGCTTGTGATTTTACAAATCCCACTATGGCCACGCTAAGACCCGCCTTTCAATAGCATTCCTCTGCTGCCGCTCCCGATACTCTGCTTGGTCATATGTGAAGCATCTGTTCACATAGGGTTAAGTACTGGTAGCTTATAGATTTTGGGACTTAGTCTAGGCCTATATCTCTGAGATTTTCGGGGCACTGAGGTTAGCATAGGGCCTATCAACACAATGAAGTACGATTAATGGACGTGTTTGTTTTAACAGAAGGCATAGCGTAGAATAGTCTTTTTTTGCTTAGGAACATTGATAGGTATGTTCCTAACTGAGTGACAAGGAAGTACGTCTTCACGGGTCCAAAAAAACTCGTGCCAGAACCCAAAAATACCAGAAAATGTAGGCCTACTCGCGAAACCGATCCGGACCCGTCTATTATTTGAAGATTGTCGCTCTACCCGCGAACCGTGCAGAACCGAGAAATGTCGTTCTCAAACCGCTGATTTAAGTTGGCGTTCATTTTAGTTGTCAAAACAAAACGTTGTCTTACCTAATACTTTTGTAGCCTTCTCTCTTGGGCCTTGCCTTTTTCCTTAGTTGGTAATATAGGAGAGGCGGGTATGGCTGCGGCCTGATGCGTCTCATGTCATGAGTCCAACGGTAGGTCATAAGGTCAAAAATGCGAACTCGTGAATTATTTTCCAGATGGAGTAAATTCGTGACCACGTTTGAAAAACGTTAAAAACTGTTAAAGTAACACTTTTAGCCATACATATAGTTTGCTCATTTCTGGATGTTATTGTTGTGTGTTGTGTCCCTGTTAACGAAGCCTACATTTGATGAAACCTGCATTAGCGACGCAGCCATTTCCCATCTCACCCCCGACACAACCCGTTCCAGCTTCTCCCCTCTGGCAGGCCTGCGCTACAGAGCGCTGTACGCCAACAGTTTCTTTCCACAAGCCATCACACCTGACTTCTGACTCACAGTGTCTGGTTCAATTCTGTGCAATAACCCAGCAACACTGTCTCTAACCAACACCTGTTTACTGGTTCCACTTATTATTTATTCATCGTTCTCATTCTCTATTTCAGAACTGTTCATATTGTAATATAATAACATAATACTATTTATTCCAGCACCCTTTGCACTATGCTCCACAAATAAAATAATAACTATCATAATTTACTCCTGCATACTTTGCACTATTCATTGCACTATTGCCCCAACCTGTCTATATTGTTTCTGTTTAGAGTGTGTATATATTAGTGTGTATATATTGTTTGTTTTGTTTTGTATGTGTAAGCGCATGGTGAGCAATGATGATCCAAAGCAAAATTATGTGTCCTCATACCTGGCAAATAAAGCTGATTCTGATTCTGATTTCTGCCAACTAACAGCAGGACTTCCTGAGGAGGGATAAGGATCTGCACACACAAGAACAAGAAATCAACAATAAACAAGTTAGACTCTTTCCATGACTCCTTTTTATTTTTATATTCTTTATTGTTTTCACACTTCACTGGAACATTGCTGCAATTACAATTGCTTATCAGCATGGCAAGAGGGCATGAGACGGGAGGCTCCAGGTTGCTCAAGGAATTTTTTAGTTTGCCTATAATCTGCATTTATTTTACAGACGGACATATATTTTAAAGTATTTTATTAATCAGTATGATAGTCTACATTTATCTTGTAGACATATTTAAGTATTTTATTCATTTGTATGATTGCCGTTACTGTTTAGTTAAAAAACACCAAATATTTCAAGTATTTTATTCATTAGCATGATCGTCGACGCAAGCTTTTACTTTGAAAAGTAAGAGAGATTTTTTAAGGTATTTTATTCCAGACGCAAGCATTTATTTTGAAAAGTAGAAGCTTGGGGACATAGAGGCATTAGGCGGGATGGAAGAAGGAATTTTTTCAATTGTCTATAATCTGCATTTATTTTATAGACGGACATATATTTTGAAGTATTTTATTCATCAGTATGATAGACTGCATTTATCTTGTAGACATATTTTTTGTCGTTGTCTATTTCTGCATCGCTAACTTGCTGCCCGACCTGTGCTCTGTGACCCTCTGACCCTTCACTACACTTCCTGAGCAAGGGCACTCGCTTGCGCAGGTCATTTGGTACCACCTTGTGGCCACTATGCACTTTACATGCACACGCTTGCACACACAAACACACACACAAGAAATACATTTTACTTCCATGATATAAATCGTGGATCTGAACCCATATGGGTCCAAGGTTGGGTCTCGGGTTCTAGAGTTTGGGTAGATTCGTAAGATGTATGTAGTGGCATATAATAGGAGCTCGGATTCTCTTAGCACCCTGTTGTCTTATCCTAAGTCCTTGTGAATTCTCCTTTACAAGGACCACATGTTTTCCAACAAGGTCAAGGAAAAGTGTTCAGATAATTTACTATTCGACTGCAGCCACGGTACCTCCTAATTGCACTAAAGGCCCTAAACACCTACACAGGTGTTTTCAGTTACTGTAGTTAATTAGGCCTTTGCTCAGTTTGCTATTAGGTGAAGCTATGCTGGGAATTACCTGAGGTCACAAAGCTTCATGAACTGAAAAGAATCACCAAGGTGTAAAGTAAGATGCCCTGTCCAAACACGTGCATTAAAACTGAGAGACAAAGGCAGAAAAACAAATGTATTTACTGTGGCACTTGCCAATATACATTTGTAATATTGTAATAATTAAAATGACAAACCTTATTTGCTCCTGCCAAATTGCAGGAACCGGACATTATCTATTTGCAGTGTATCTGGTAAATCTGCACAGATGCACATAAATCAAGTTAAATTAATTCAATCACATAATGAAGAACATGCATGACATGGATTAAGCAAACTGTTTTTCTTATATCACATCAGGAATCAGTTAAATTAGGCTCCACACAGTTTGACTATACTGAATGATGTGATTCATTTTTTTTTTTTTTTTTGCTGCTTGGAAATCGTTTTTATGAACCAGTTTTATTGTTTCACAAACAAGTGCTCTATTAGGCTTCTGTCAAATATAGATGGATACAAATAATGTAAACTAGTTGTTCCACAAATTCTCTAAAATCTATTTAATTATATGTGTAATACTGGCCGTCAAAGGGGCTCAGTGGTTAGTGCTGTCACCTTAACGCCTCTTTGTGATTTAGGCTAAGACAAGTTCAATTTTACACACACAGTGGCTGGATTTACTGTGTGAACTACATCCAAGTCTCTTTTGGTGAAAGTCTCTTTTGGGTTGACATTGTAGTGAAATTATAAATTTGTGTGGCTAATATCTTTTGTGTGAAGTGACCAACCTCTTGTGAGAGATTGTGAGAAGCCAGCTACTCTGCTGTTTACACACTCCATCCAAATCCAAATGAAATGAGAAGACATAGGACACGTTCAAGGAGAAAGAGTGTGAGAGAACACTTTGTTGCTACAAATTGATAGTAATATCTGTTAAAGTTGAACCTGTTCGTAGAGTGCATGTACCAAATGATAGAGTTAACATCTCCACAGATCTTCCTCTGACCCTTCCTGCTAGTCGCCACCTCCTGCCCGTCTCCTTCTTCCAATAAATCCGAAGGGAACCGTGTGTGGAGCTGACCCCCCACCCCCAGTGAAAGTGCTATGGAGCAACTCCAGATGTGAACATCCTCCCTCTCTCCCACATTCTATTCTCTCCCAGTTCCACCACCAAGTCCCCCCCACACCCCCTCCCTCCCCCATGCAGCTACCATTTCCTTTTTTGGTGAAAAAATCTCAAACACAGGCAGGGAGGAGGACATTTCACCAATGCCGACAGGAGACTGTATCTGGCGGTCTGTGTATGTGTGCTTTATCACGGCGATGAAACAGTCGACTCAGCTTAAACACACACACACACACACACACACACACACACACACACACACACACACACATATGCTGTACTGTGTATATATAAGTCACACACATTCGGGCACACACGCACATATACACAGATGTGTGCTTACTTTCCCTTTCACTCTCTCTCACAACACACACAAATATCTTAAACCTACAGACACACACACTGTTTTTACTCTTTTATTACACACACATGGTTTCTCTCTCTAACTTTCTTACACACGTGAATGCCCTCTCCCTGTTGCACTCATTCTCTCTCTTTCTCTCTCTCTTACACACACACACACACACACACACACACACACACACACACACACACACACACACACACACACACACACACACACACACACACACACACACACACACATCTTTCCTAGAAAGACTTAATAAAGATTAAACATACCAGAAGGCTTTTCTCCAGCTTAGACAGTAAACACAAGTCCACAGAAAGCTATGACCTCATAAACCAGTAATGCATATTTCACTGTAACCACTAATAAACACAGAATATAAAAAGGGCCCAGCAAAGATCAGTCAGTGAAAATTTATTTAATAAGACTTTACAAATAAAACCAACCATGTTGCATTTAACCATATCAATTATCTTTTTTAATAGTTAAGTTTATACCGTTATCCCCTCAATGCCGTCATTTCTATCTTAAAATGTATATTTGCCAACTCTGACTCACCAGCATCAAAGCTGAAATAATGAAATATAGTTTTTTTTACTTCACAAACATCTTACAAACTAACAATGAAAAACAAAACACTAACAGCGTTAACAGCAACAAAATTACTATTGACGCAAATCATTTCAGACATGCATGCTCCTGCACATTATTGCATTTAATTTCAGCTTGTTCTTGGTAATTAATGCTGGCTCTTTGAGCAATGGTGATCCAAAAGAAAAAAAAAAGACTAATTACAATAAATGAAAAAGACAAAAAGAAGATGAAACTTTAGGTAAAAACAAGTGTCATTGCAAAGTTCAACAAAAGCAGACACATGACAAAAAGTGGTCTGTGTGCCATGTTTTTAGTTGCATTTTTATGTGCACATAACATGGTCGTAAGAGAATATTTTATTAAAAGTGCAAATGACTTTATTGATCATCACTGCAATAAATTGACTACCTCATTAAAAAGCACAATTAGCAAAGATGTTCTGCTTTAAACTGCAGTTTTAAGAGCATTAAAACAGTACCTCCACCATACTTTGAAATACAGAGTGTAAGGTATACATACTATGCTGTAGCAGTGTCTTCTCTTCAGAGCCTGACCTCTAGCTGAGGTGGCAACTTTTTTATATAAAATACGAAGGATTTGTTTTTTTGCAAAGTGACTAGCATTTTGCATTTCTTTGGTTCAATAAAACATACAGTAACATATATGTAATGTTACTAAGGCACTCCATAAACTTTGTTTCACAAAATCATTAACTTTTTGGTTCAAGAGGTTACTTTGGGGCGGTTGATACAAACAATGCAGCACTAGCTCCTAGATGAAAATCAGACCCAGACAGGGGGAACGGATGTCTTTATATAAAAACAACCTGAGAGGCAGCAATTGTTAGCCTGCGTTACCTTACTCAGTAATGACTCAGGTTTCTTGAAATGCTGTGACAGAGGGGGGAAAATTAAGTCAAGGGAAGGGTTAGAATGTGGTAAATGGCTGCTCTATAGGTTGCTGTTGCTGTTGCAGTCGCGGCACAAGATCCTGTCACCATCAGGGAAAAAGCCGGCGCCCACCAGTGACGCAGAGCACTGGGAGCAGGTGAAGCATGGCTGATGCCACTGGCGTTCCTCAAATGAGATGTACTTTCCTCCTCCAAAACCTAGAATGAAAAAAGCAATAAGACAGAGATTAAACTGTATGTCGAGCTTTAGGTCGCTTTCACACCTGCCTTGCTTAGTTTGGTTGAATTGAACTAGTTTGTTTCCCCACTGGTGTGGTTTGTTTGGGCAGGTGAGAACGTGGCAATTGAACTCTGGTGCGCACCGAAATTGGACCAAACATGCATACCAAGGCCTGCTTGAAGAGGTGGTCTCAGTACGCTTTCAATCGAACTCTGTAGCGGTTTGTTTGTGGTGAGAACGTGATCTATAATCAAACCGCACCAACTATACATACTCTACTACTAAGTCAGAGCTAATGTCTCCTGTAGTCAGGTGTGTTTAGCAATCTGTGATGAAGCAGAGCAGCAAACTGTACCGTGCCGTGTTTCTATCACAGAAATAGACTGCGGTCAAAGCTCGCCGTCCATCACTCGTATCTCCATGGTCAAACCACACATCGGACAAATAAGAGGAATGGACGTTCTTGCGTGATTTGTAATGACATATTTTGGTACACTTGGATTTTTCCAGGTGTGAAACCAAACCTAACCAAACCGAGGGCAAATCGCTCGAAGTTTACAAACTCACCAACTGATTGACCAAAGCAAACAAACTACAAGTGTGAAAATGCCCTTAGGGGGCTGGCTTTGAATTCAGCAGGACGGAAGTTGCAAATCATGCATGCTTCAGAACATAGCAACTTGGAAGAAAAGCTTTTTTGATACATGAATTTAAAAATGTAAAGGCCCCAGAAAACGTTAAATTATTTCTGTGTAACGCTGGTATACTAAATGTTATGATTTTGGTATATTGATTTGTTTTCTGTGCTTTTTTTTTCTGGTATTTTGGTTCTGTATTGTCTCCTTGTGTTCTAATCTCCCTGGTCTTGTGTTGTTGGTGTTGGGCCTGTCTGGTGTCTGTATGTTTTGTTTCCTGTTTTATTTTGATAGTCTGTTCCCCTGTTTAGTCCTGTCTAGTTTTACTACCTTCCTTGTGTTTCCCGCCTTTGTGATTGTCGTCCCTGCCTTGATGTAATTCACCTTACACCCTTTGCTCGTTACATCTTGTATTTAACCTCTATGTTTCCTTTGTTTCTTGTCAAATCTTTTTGTGTGTTTGTTTACCTGTGTGGTCCAGTTGTCAGCATTTGGTTGCTTCCCTGCAGTCGTCCTTCCCCTGTAAGTTTCCCTGTGAGTTTTTTTTGTTTCTAGCCGGCTCCTGTTTTAACTCATTTATTTTTTACTTTTTTAATAAATCTCATCAAATGCTATCCTGCCTGCCTGTGTCTTCTCTGCATTTGGGTCCTCTAACCATAACACTGAATAATGTAACACAATGTAAAATGCAGAAACTGGCTGTCAATCTTGTTAGACTTAGTAATTTTAGCATTGAACCTTAACCCAAACATAAAAAGTAACTCCTGGAGTAGCACAAATAAATGTTATCATGTAGAAAATTGTGATGTAATCCTGCCTGTGATTGGTTTGGTGCAGGCCTCGCACTTCTTGGCGTAGAGGCTGCCAAAGCACTTGAGGCAGTAAGGGCTCTCGTCTCGGGAGGTGAAGTGTTGACCCGCGAGCTGTGTCTTACAACTGGTGCACACAAAACACTCCTTATGCCACGGCTCATCCCGATAGGTCACACCACCTTTAGCCAGTGTCTGAAAATGAGAGCAGTCAAAGGTCACATGGAGAGTCTTAAAATTCACTTCTAAAATACATTCCCATGCACGTTCCTACATATCCAGAATATTCCTCCTTATGTGTCCCATGCATTTGCATCGTTTCTATCACTACCATGTGAGGATCAGTGGGAATTCTTTGACTTAACTGACCTTTTTACAGCGTGTGCAACGTGGGGCAAACTTGTCTTCATAGCAGGACACGCAATAGTGTTCATCTTTGTCAGGGATGAATGACTTTGAGCCAATCGGCTGTTCGCAACTGTGGCAGATGAAGCAGCCCTCGTGCCATGTAGAACCTCCATACTCCAACTTCCTCGTACCTAGCAGCAGAGAGGAAGAAAGAAGGATGGAAAGAATGACAGAGCAGAGGGAGTCTTAATTTATTTGTGTAGAATGCATCTTTTCCCATCCTTCATAGGATAGTTATGGCCATTTTGGTATTTTTTGGTGGTGGTTTTATTGAACTATGAAATTATACACTTCAGTTGCTTGGATGCATATAAAGCTCATTTTGTTTCACTATTTATTTTATTTTAAATCATAATACCACAGGCCCCACACTTCTTTCCTACTCCTGGAAACTGGCAGAAAGCTGTACAGAAAAGGATAATGGCATTTCACCCTCCATGTCCCCAACCAATTCATCTTCTACCCCTTGGCTGTTCAGTTTTTTTTATTATGCCGTTTAGTTCATTCTATGGTGACGCAGTGGTTTAAGTGGGAGCGATTTCCTTCTTCTGGCTGTGTGCTCTGGTGTTCTCTAGTCCAGTAGACTACAAAACTCCTCTGCATGCATCGCAGGTTATAAACTTACAGCAATTACAGTGGATGAAAGGCGGACAATATTAGCAGTTAGGTTTGAATATTTGACAATTAGAATAAGAGTAAACTAGCTGAAATGCTAAATACAGTGTGCATAATTTTGGGGGGCAACTTCACAAGCATTCCAACAATCTTAAAGAGCTTTAAATACAATTTGAAATTATTAAAAAATGGGGGTAATACTACACCTGGAAGCAAATCCTGCATTTTGCTCTCTGCATATAGTCAATTGTCAATATGCCTTGGACAGTTTACAGCAAGACACACTCACGCACGCGCACACACACACACACACACACACACACACACACACACACGGCCCTACAGGGCCTCTTTTCCTTGCACCACATGATACTATGTACTCTGTTGCTATACTATGTATTGTAGGTTTTTAGTGTGACTTTATATCAATGGATTTCCTATGAATGTTTTTTTCTTGGCAAATATAAATTAAGATGCTTTAAGGGCTGCTAGTTCTTTAATTGGAGGAGAGGTAACACTATTGAGATCTGCAAACAAGTGCATTAGAGTTTTCAGTATTGTATACTACTAACTCCCAGGATCTTTCCAAGTTAAGATGTTTTTGGATCTGATCACTCTCTATAACTATTTTTTTTACTTTTCTAAACCTTATTTTTATTTTAAAAAAATGTGATTACTTACAGTGGAAATAAAGGAGAATGTCATTCTCTCTTTTGTCATTCAATAATTTGCTGCTTTGTGCGGGCAGTGTAAGTTGCTACATGGGCAATGAAATAATGACTTGTTCGTCCCTTGTTATCATTAGTCTGCTGACAGCCCGCCAGCACTGGGGATCTGACCTACAGACAAGTCAAACAGACTGGCAATTACTTTGTCACATTCTGCACTGGCTGTTGCTCTCTCCATCTTTTTTCTAAAACCTTTCCAATTCTATATCTGCTTGATCGGTTACCTTGTACTTTTCAGTTGCCCTGCTTCGTGGAGTTTGCCATGTCATCATTTTCCAAAGTCATTTGCCTATCTATCTTGAAATTTGAATTTGTATACTACATGGAAAATAAAATGTGGGACAACGAGACTAATGCTTAGTGGGTGACTGAAGTACCATACTATATGGCACTGTCAAATGCCTTATGTGCAAGGTATTTTACATGTCACTCCCTCTCTCATTTGAGTCCATCTTGATCAACTCGCTCCTTCTAGAGTTTCAGCTAAGCTATTTTTATATTTTAAACACATAAAACAGTTGGAAAAAGAGTAATTGAGAGCACAGATGGAAAGAGCCTTAAATCTCAACATCTAAATCTCTTCATGCACACATGTCTTGCACCCTTACCTGGCATGACAATTTTGTCGCAGGCTACACACTTGGAGGAGTACTCATTACAGTAGCAGTCATTGCAGAGCAGCGCTTCATCCTGGCTTGTAAAAGGCTCGTCTGCCAGCGAGCGATCACAGCGGAAACAGCGGAAGCAGTGTTCATGATAGTGCCGGTCCTCATAGAAGAGCTCCTGGCAGCAGATCAAGAGGAGACAACAAGGAATTTGGAGGTCATTACATAAATAAAGCACAAAAGTAAATGTTTTTAATACATTTTGAGTTCATAATTGTTTATTTTATGTTATACATTTTCAGAATTGCAACCAAAAGGAGGCAAAGCTACAAAAGAAGCAGAGGGGAGTGTTTGGTTCAAACTGACAAATGTAATGTCTGCATAGGCAGCAACAAGTATGTGGTTATTTTCTGTGTACCTGTTCAGACTGTAATATATTTGGGAGCACACTTCTTTAAGAAAAGAAAAGTCTCACAAGGATGTTGAATTGATTGTCTGAAGGCACTGAGCCAAGAACACGCTGGCTTTATTTATCACCAACTGCTCATGAGGGTGTTGATAATGTATTGGCCTCCTTAGCTAAACAAACTACTAAGCACTGTAACATGCTCCATTCTGTAAACTTCAATAAGCAGCGTAGACCAGTCTTAAATTATCCACTTCATGTTAGTGTTTTCCATTAGGGGAAGATTAAAATTTAACTTGATTGTGGTGAAGAGGGAGACATTCCCTCATGCTGCATTTTTACAATCTTAGACAAAATTAGCCCGTTGGCTTATGTGGACTTAGTGGAAATTGCCTGTATAATTGCATGTTAAATTAGCCTTTACTATGTCTTCCCACACAAAGTATGAAGAACACGCCTCATTTAGCACGAATTATGAGTCATTAACATGATATAACTTTTGTTACAGCTATCCAAAGCTATGTCAAAACATGGTAAAAAATGGCTTGAACCTAAATAGAACAGATCTTTGATGTGCTTTACCTTTGTTTAAAATGTGGCTTACAGTGTGGAAAGACTATGGTCATGAATATGGTTCATTCCAGTGAATGTATTGCATAAAATAAATGTAATGTTTCAACTGAAATTCTGTATGTACTCTACTTGTTACTGTTGTGCAGAAGATAGATAATTGCATGTCTGATCATGTCAAAATGGATGCCTTACCCTTGCGTCATGGCCGATCAGCTCTTTGCACTCATCACATGTGTTGGAGAACAGGCTGTCGTAACAGGGGATGCAGTAGGGACTATCATCTGACTGGATGTACTTGCGGCCATACAAGGACTCCTTGCAGTTGTCACAGTCAAAACTGTCAGCCATTGTTATTTACTGTAAACCTGAAACACAGAAAGTAGACTCTCAAATCTGCAACATTTAAAAAAACAAACAAACAAATGCCAACAAATCCAAAAGAGAAGAGGACAAGAACAGATGGACAATTGAAGAAGGGAAGAACAGGAGGGTGAGTCCAGAGGAATGATTCAGACACCTTTTCTGGCACAGCAGTTAGACATCAGTATAGACTTTCCCTGCCAATATTTACGCTGTAAATACTTTGGCTTGTTCCAGCAATGGAGCTGAGCTCAAACAAAACACGCTGTGCAAGTGGGAGCAAGTAGAAAAAGAGTGAGAGAGATATAGAGCAACAAGAGTGGCAGCACACAATGCCTATTAAGTTTTATTGCTGTGTGATGAAAGTGTGGTGGATGCAGAGGGAGGGCGCAATACAAGAGAGGGAGCTGTCACGTTGCTTTCTCTCAGTAACTACCAAACTCTTTTCTATTGCAGTTAACCGCTCAAAATCTGCAACATAAAGATTAAAGCCCCTCTCTTATGACTAAGTGGGAATACAGTAGTGTTTCCTTGCATGTGAAGCCATCACACACACCTGTAAATATTTATGAGGCAAGGATGTTATTAATTTATAACCCTATTTGCAAGTAGAGCATGGACCACCAACAGATACTGAAACCCCATGAAGCATTTGTAGTTGACACTTGAAGTTGTTTGAACATGATTCCCTAAAAAGTAGCTTCCTGTCAGCAACTACAGATGCAAGATGCAACTACAGTAATGCATATACAGATACAGGAGGTGTACTGTCTACTACACAAATTTCACAGTGTGATAGGCCCCTTGATCAAGACTGAGCACACAACAAAGTGACATATATCGGCAACAATATCAGGTTGCCAAAACATTACAGCATGGTTGGAGGAAAGCCCAGTGATAAGTGATACCGCACTCTGACAGGGTGCACTGCTGGCTACTTATTCCCACCACCCAATAATAATAATCACCTCTAATATAATAATCAATCAAACTGCAAACTTGCCCTTTGCTGCCTGTCTTACGCACTCACGTACGCACACACTCACTCACCCACACACACAAAAATATGTCCACCTAAGCAAGCGCACAAACAGCATATACAATGCCCTGCATGAGGAGACATGCACGCACACGCACACACACACACACACACACACACACACACACACACACACACACATACAAAAACACAGGGTGACACAGAAAAGGGAACAAAGACTAAAAGCTAAATCACACAGGATCCACCATCAAAGAAAACATTAGTCCCAGACTCTCATGTTTCATCTGTCTCAGCTGTTTGGCGAGACAAAAGCTCTTAATGAGTTGAGGTGAGAAAGTCAAGTTTCAACAGACTTCACCTGTTAATAGTCTTCATATTCAACCAAGTGACAGGCTTTTTGTTAACACCACTTCCCCAAACTGGAGAGACACTCTCAGCACCATTTGACGTCCCTAAGACGTAAATTAGAAAGTGTAAATGCTCAACACCTCTGCAGCTCTGTTTGTACACTGGTTGGCATCCCTAGATTGCCATATCTCTCTATCTAGTGACTGAATGGATACATATTTATATCTTATATTTATAGTAACCATCTGGAGGTTATAGCCTGTGTAATGTACAGCCAGGTGCTGAACTGCCATTAGCCCACATAACCACAATCTCAACATTAGATCAACAAAGTAAAGAGCTGAAAACGAGCAATATGACCTTAATGTTATCTGCAGTGCTAGGTAGGTATGTGCTGCATTCGCTTGCCAGGTAAGAGAACGAGACGAGGCATGACTCACAATGCCGGGAGGCCAGTGCTATGACGTCTGATGTGAGATTTAATTTCCAAAGCAAATCAGACAGCTGTTTATTGCCCCCCCCCCCAAATTCATATGTATCATCAACATATCCATGTACTAAAAGGCTGCAGAAAGTAGGTCATGAAATATCTCAAATGCAGATGTCTACAGTAACTATCCAATGTCCCTATACCAGAGATAGATCACTGGCTGCTCATGGTCGCATTATTTCCACGCTAGTCCCACGCAGCCTTAGCTAGTTTCCTTCTCTATAAAAGGTTTTTATGGTCTCCAGAGCGGTGCTAATTTGCTAACAATCAGGTTAATATTAACGGATAGTCTCACATTGCCAGACCTACACTGCTATGTGGAGCTAGGTCTATCAATTCTGGAATGGGGAAAAAAAACTGCTCTGGATTGTTTGTATTTCTTTAAACTTATCACAACTGTCCTTGGTGGCGCTAAGCCCTGATAGCGGAGATACAGAGAGAGGAGGAACATCCGGAGTGTGACGGATGCGCTGGATGTCAGGCTTTATCCCAGCAATGTACACCCACTGAGCCAGACTAAGAAACAGAAAACTCACTACAGCACAGATGAGAATGTTACACTCAATTACAAAGATACCAAAGCCTGATTCATGAATATGTATTACTTTAGAATCAGAAGTAGGGCTTGTTTTGACTTGCAGGTCTTATTATGTTTCCATTTCAGAGAGATTCACTTTGAGTATCAGTGTTTGAGTGGCCAATGCACAGCCTGAAATGAACTCCTGATGGCACAAGCTCCCACAGAGAGGGGCATGACGTCAGTGCACTGACCCCTGGGCGATGGACTAAGACGTGATTGCATGCAGTAATTGCTGACCTAAACCCCACAATCCCAAATTGAAGAGAAGGGAGGGAAAATATAAGAAAAGTTGGATCTGGGTCATGATAAAACTCCAGTCCAGAGGCCAGTTCTCACAGGGCTTTGTATCTACTACTGTATATGCTTCCCGGCAGAGGTTCATCTCCTCCATATCCAAAACCCAGTGACTAAGAAGTAGAGGTGGGAATGTCTTGGCACCTTACAATTTGATTTGATTCTAAACCAACTATTGATGCATCAACATGCAATTTTTTTTTTTCATGTACATTTCCATGTGTGGTTTAAAAAAATTGTTTGTTAGATTTTGACATATACAGTATTTGTCACACACAAGTTTTAATGAAATGTTTTGTCTACTGAGGTTTTTAAAGCCTTAAACACGCTTGTGAAAGTCACCTTCTCTCACAGTAATCTTCAGTGTCAGAGGCTCAGTCATGTTTAAAGGTGGAGTATTGGCTTCTTAGAACATGAAACATGAGGTGTTCAGATGTAATGTGATGTGATGAAGTAGATGCTTAAGCCTTGTGAGGCTGTGTTCTGTTAGATGAAAGGCCAGTTTACAGTGACATTCTTATTATGAAAATATCAGTCTGTCAAAAGCAAGATATTTCCAATAGATGATGGATGAATTTACTGTGGTTATTTATTTCCCTACAAACAAACGTTAATATACATAATATATAATTTCAGCCCCACCACCAAAGCTAAATGAAAACCAAAATCCTCAGTGTTTTGATCACAGAAATTTGGAGGCTCAGGAATAAACGGAAAATTAAGATCGAATGTGTTATATGTGTAAATGTATGACTATTTTTTTCTGATTCCATACAGCATTTTGTTGGCATGGTATAAGCAGGATAATTTCCCTTGTGTCGCATGGTTCGAGTTCCTGCATCATCAATTACAATGATGGAATTTGTCGGATTTAATCCCTTAGTTAATATTCTGCAGTGTAATAAACCTTGTATTCCCAGGGCTGCAAACAGACATTTAGACATCCGGATGTATGATAGCAGAAGAATGCCAAGGCTACATTCTACTAGTCCTCACAACCCTCCCTGATTGGCATAAGGGGGTGAAGTTCAGGGCCAATTGTCAGACACCACAGAGCAACAGACCAATGCAAGCAAGCAGGCCTGTATGCTGTTGCTGGGCAACATAGTCATGGTTGGTTACTGAAGGGCTAGCAGATACTCTGTCCAGACCGGTCCCACAGGCAGGCCTGTTAATCCCCAGCCCAAACTTTGCTTACGGTCCGGTTGATTCCAAATGAACAGTCCGCACAGCCTGCTGGGAACGAGCCTGCCAGTTCTCTCCCCCTTCCCTGCCATCCATTAGAATAACCTGCTTGTAAATTACTCGTTTTACAAAGACCCCCGATCGAGTAGCGAATCTGTGGTTACACTGGGACAATTCCGCTTCCAACCTGTAGGGGCACCGAAGTTGGAAAAGTTGCATAGTGTGGCTTTAAGTTCTACCTCACCTAGAGGAGAAAAAGACAACACTACTGTGTTTAGGCTAATTATAAAAAATGTATAATAAAATGCAATATATAAATTGCACTGAAAATGTTCACGTTTGGAATGTAATGTGAAATGAAAACTGACTTTCAAAGCTGTAATTTCTTATTTAATAGTTAAAAAGTCTGCCGATACCTATTGTGGATCAGTTTGTTACATTAAAATTGTAATGTTGCATCTACCAACAGGCCTATTAACAAACAGAAACAGAAAACAGAAAAACACAAAATCTAACTCTAGGTTCACAAGTATTCATTAAGTATTTTCAGGACAAAGGATATTTTTCTTTCAATGTTTTGGCCATATTTTCAGTGTCGTTATATGAAATAAAGCCCTATTTTAATCTTAATGTAAATGATTCCATTATTTCCATGATTCCATAAACATGATGTCAGTTGAGCAGCTGTTGTTTTTGTCACTTGTTGACACTGTGTCAATAAGGGACAAAAGCTATCTCTGTTTTTTTCCTTCCTTATAACAAAAAAACATTGGCCCTGATATTGCAGAGCCAATGTGGAAATGTCATATCTCTAACAAAAAAAAAAAGTCACAGAGCAGAAGTGTTGCAACTGTATCCATTCTGATAAGACAATATGACCGGTGGTGGAAATAGCATCACTGTCTGCCAATGATGCCTGACAATTTCAAAATGGTTTGGTATATTGCCAAGTGGGGAACGTTGCAAACATTGTGGCTGTGCTGTAGAATGAGGTCTGCAAGCAATGCAGTTAGGAAGAAACCATATCAATACCAGAGCAAATGCCCTATTTGTTACATATGTGTTTATAGGTCCATAGTGCACCTTTATACTTTAACAAGAGTGGATTTTACTATGCATAGTAAGATTTGATTTACTTTAAGAAAGTAGCTACAAAAGCATCTCAGTCACCTTTAACTGTGTGATCTTTTGGCAGTAAATAGACTCACACCAGAGGAAGGAGTGTGTTGCTGAGCAGGTCCCCTTAAAAACACACAGCTTCCTTTTATACAGGTCCCAGACTGAGAGGGATGAAGCAACAGAGTAGAAAAAAAACAGTGGGACAAGAAAAGAGAGAGGAAGAAAAAAAGGTGACATTTAGAGGCAAATGAATACTGGAGTAGGATCTTAAACCTACAGTCTGACAAGTCTTAAATCAAATTAGAGGAAAGCTGCGTTTGGATAAACACACACCATCGCATTGCCTTCTGTCTGGTGCCTGGACATCCTCCAAATACAGTTAAGCGCCTTGGCTGGCTTTGAGACGTAGAAAAAAGTATAGCACTGGACACTTAAGTATATCATTTGAGGGCCTGGCTGAGCATATCAAAAATAAAGTACAATGTCAAAAACACACTTCAGAAAAGTTCATTTGTGTCTCAGTCCAGTGGCCACTTGAAAGGAGCCTGATGGAGAAGTTGTCTGATCTTAGTTATTCCAGCGCCTCATGACCGTCAAAGACTTTTCCATTTGGTGTCCAATGCCAAAAAGGCAAAGACATGAATTGCACAAGACTTTTTTAATGGTCCAGAACTTATGTTTATGACACAATGTCAGAGGGATTAGAATATATATCTTCTTTAAGGGATTGAACACCGAGGTCAGGTTTCCTTTAGAGAAGCTTCCAGATCCACTCATTCTATGAGACTGGTCTCTCCACAAGCTAAATCACATCAACATGACTAATTGTCTGCATGGGCAACAGTTTAGAACCATTCCGGTCACAATAAAACAACACAAAAGTTGGGACGCTGGAAGATATTTGTTATTAGTCAAGTTTAGTGTGCAGTTCCTGCTGGCTTTCCCTGCATCAGATAAAAAGTCCAGTAATCAAAAGGCCACTCCGAGGCAATGAATCTTATCACAGGAAGAGGAGGAAATTGCTCATGAAGGAGAGATAATGCAGCAGCCCCATTCATAAACAGATGTGCTTATTTAAACAAGTACTGATTATGGACATACAAAAAGCATTTTAATTCTAATGTTAAGAAAGATTTTTTGCTTACTTAAAAGGTCATAAATGTGAGACAAAAAACTGAAATCATCATCATGACATTGACGTGACAGCTTTGAGTCATCACTTATACGATGGGGTCAGCAAAAGTTCCGATAGAGTAAACAACCAGTGACTAATATGTAATCTCTGTAATGTTTGTAATCTCTCGATGTTGCATTAGAGGAGAACCTGGGCTACCCACATTCTCAGGATACTACTACATGAGCCTATAACCACAAAGTTACTGAGAAAAGTTTAATTTACTGTTGTTGTTTTTTTAATAACGTCAACAAACGAGCTGTGGCTGGGCGAAGGGGAGTAAGGGTGGGGGTCGGTCTGGGGGTACCTGAGACTGCTTCGTTGTGGGAGCCTGGGTCAGACTTGACAATACAACACAGGCTGCAAGACCAGACACTGGAGTGCTAACCTGTTATTTTCCCTGAGCGTTTAAACACTGCCTGGTGTGGAGTGGGAGGAGACAGAGGGCTCAAATTAAAGCCAACATCATAAACATAAAGGAGGAAAATGACTACCTGCAGGAGCAAATGTCACCACGGCCTTTATAATTTGTCCCTTCTTGGCAACTTTTAATGACCATGCAAGTGTGGGGTTATGACTTGATGTCTTTTAATATTAGCCTTGATTATGTTGTGTGGTACACACTGCAGCATTAGAGTAAAGCTGCAAGTGAATAGCAGCTGGCATAAAAGGACTGTACAGTATGTCAAACCTTCTGGACTCAATTATTATTAAAGGATTTGATATGGTGACTTAAATGAGTCCAAAGGGTAAACAGAAAGCAGTGCACAAGCCTGCACTGACGTGTGTTTAGTTGTACTTAAAACATACATTTGTCATTATCTGACAGTCACTTGGCACACAGAGACTTGAGGACGTGCTTGCAGGGAGGACGCCACGTGCATATGGATGGCAAAAACGTTTTAAGAAATGCACAGCTGAAAATGCAATCGTCACAGCTCATCTGTCCCCTTCCACTAGCCTGTCTCAATCCCAACGTTCCACAATGCTCCACCAACACCAAACAATAACATCGCAATTATTTTAAATCATACAGTACTGTCTCAACCACCACGAGGGAAAGTTTGGAACTCAGGAATGAATTTATTTATATATCACTGTGTGTCTGGATGACCAAAAGAGTACATTTTTGGCCTACATTTGTCTTCCTTTGAAGCCCCAAAAAAAAATCGCTGCTATACATTAGTGCTTCACATCTGGTTTGCATTGGGGAAACTATGCAGTCAACTCCTGTGTGCCAGTGGAGGCTTTGGAGAGTCACTGCCTGGAGAATGCAAGAAAGGTTGTCTTCTTTTTTTTTTATCCCTCTGTGCTGGTATTTGCCGGTAAACGTTTAGATGGCAAAGGGAAAGCTGGAGCGAGAGAGACAGAGAATCTTGAAAGCAAGCAAAAAATCTTGACAGTCTGCTAGCTGATCTTTGGATACACTTTGAGGCGGTAAACAGTGTGGTGAGAGGAGAGGAAGGTAAAGAATGCAGAAACAATGGAGTTAAAGAGAGCGTGTGATAAACAGCCAATATTCAACAAAAAGATTAAAAGCTGTTGAACAGAACTTTACCATCAGATGCAGGAACAGGAAAACTGAGAAAGGTGCTGAATGATCTCAGGCTAACAGTTACATTTTCTGGGGGTGTCACTCAGTGCTTTGGTGTGGCCGCTGGTTTTAGAATAAATAAATTGAGCAGGGTTGTTCTAAGGCCTCCATGTGAGAGAAAGAGTATATTTTTTGGTCTTTGAACAAACATGGCCATTAATCCCAGGGACCCCTTCACTCCAAAGATTCCCAAGGCAGATTTGTGCCCAAAAATGGATAGCTTAGTCATTATCCTGCTATATTCACATCCTCCCTGTCGTCATCTACGCTGTGATTAAAGGGATAGGACATCCCTTTGAAATCGGAAGCCTTCACTGTTTAGTGAAGACCCATCTCAGTTTTGACACCTGCTTTGTTCTTCTGACTGTGGATCTGCACATTGTTTAAATAAATGTATTCACTTTTAAAGCACCCTGGCTTACATACATGCTGTACTGTTTAAAACAACACAGTCTCCATTCATAACTTAGCAGAATGAGTATGCATAGTGAGGTCAGGGTACTTTCACTTGCAAGCTGAATGATTCAGTTACTGGTTTGCAAGCCCCTTGAGAGGATGTTATTTTCACAGGACCAACCTCCAGACGGGGAACAAAAAGAGCCCTACTGATGACATATCTTCAGTGGCAATACAGAAATATCAACATTTGTCTGTGTCTTTGCTACAGGCCAGACAGACAAAGTGTATGTCTCGCAAGTCATCACAATGGAAAATTATCTCTGGACTTCTCATATAAATAAAGTAAACTGCTTTAAGCTGATTTAAGAGCTATAAAGGCCAATGTGGCCTCATTTGATTTGCACAGGTCCTAATACAGATTTGAGGCACGGGCCTTTGAGCTATGGAATTTTGGACCATGAAATAATCATAGATATTGAGGATGCTTTGACTTCTGGCAATCTGACGTGTTTTTTTTTTTGTCTTTCTGCTATTGCTATGTCTTCTTTTGTTGAACTTTCATAGAAAAGTGTGTGTTTTGCAGCTTTGTGGCCTTGATTTAAGTCCAAATACTGCCAGTTGTCTAATCAGTTGTTCCTGTGCGTCGTCAGAGGGAAATTTCTCTCATTTCATGGTAATGCAAATACTTAAACAATGAAACAGGACAAATGCAAATTCTGACATAATTATATATAATTATGTGAGCAAAGTATATCAGGAGGGGAAGAAAGAAAAACCCCTCTTAATTCTGCCATTTTTAGCTCAGCTGATTATCTCTTTGAATGCAAATCTAAATAATTCTTGTTAGTGTGATTTAACACTGTTTCACTGTGTACAGGTAACTATTTATATAGTTGTATAGTATAAAATCCACTAGTTAAACATAACTAAAAGAATTGAAAAAGCCCAGTAAGCATGATGATATGCCTGCATCATCATTTTGACTTAAACATGTCCTGACCACTGTTGGGCTAACCCCATAGGGACTGAATACCAAGGCTAACTGTGAACCAAAAGACACAAAATGGCTCCAGCAGACTGGTCATTCCCAGGTGGTCTCCTAATGTTGCTGAGTCAGCGCAACTAGCCAGGACATCAAGGAGCTAGGATAAGGTTTCACAGGCTGCACACTCAGCAATCTAAGAATGCCACACACAACTGTGAAGTACACACCCACAACTGCTAGCAATTATTTATAACTCATTCAGACTTGTGGCTCGTGGCTTTAGTCATGGCACCTGACCCTGAGGTTAATGTCCAGACAAGACGGGTATTTTTTTTAAAGCATACATCCCAACATCCCTAATCCTGAACACTCAATATGTTGTTATAAGCAGGTGGATGTTTCCAATCACTGTGTGCAAAGGGCTTTCATGGGTATTATATATTATAAGCAGTACTAGAAAAAATTTGCATTCTTGACAACAGCTGCACAAATGAGCTCCCACAACCGCAACTGACCAAAATACTCACCCCTCTCCCTGCCCGAGTCTGTAACCCTTGAAGAAGATGGGTTCATATGAAAAAAAAAACATTATTTTTGCTTGGAAAATCGGGGTGGGGCCTGCCAAATGTAAAACGACTGGTATGAATATCTAAGAAGTCATTTCCAGTACATACAGCCATTTTTTCCCCTTCTCAGACACATCTCCCTGGCAACATGTAAACAGTGCCCTCATTCCCCTGGACCATAAACCTCTTGGCAGTGATGCTTAGCTCTCGTTTCATCCCACGCAGTGCTGCCTGAGGGTACAACCCAAAGTGGCAAAGTGAAAATTGTGGTTATGCCATAAAAAATATTGAACCCATCAGGGAACTCAGATATAATAATACATCCCAAACTTAGATAATTTAGGGAGATTTTAGACTTCCTTTTTCAACAGAGGGGCCTGTAATACAGATGAAAATACTTTCACAAGTCACCAGTGCATCCAGTTAAATGCATAGTATTATATGTGTATTTTAAATCACCACGCAGCAAAATCCCACCACAATAAAGTAAACATCTAAAAATAGACATGATAATGTGGGTTGACCTCTGAAACATCCCTTTGCACCATTTTCCTGTCATAAAAACATATGTCTTCTTCCTTTACTCTGGTATGTCCTGTGAGAACCAAATGTGGGTTATTCTCCTACTGGGCAACAACCCCTTTTGCCAGTGTGGGGTTGACAACAATGAGGATGTCCAAGTCAGTACACACACACACACACACACACACACACACACACACAATGCTTCTTCCTGTTACCCCAAACAGAGACATCCCTGGGACTTCTCAGAAAGATGATCACACACATTTGCAAACACAGTCACAATGAAAAAAGCAGGCATGTTATGTCTGAACACACTGACACAGTCTTGTAGAAGGACAAAGTCGCAGAGACAACGACACACCTGCAGCCACGTGCACGCATAGTCACACACTCTCAGTAGTATCACACACACACACACACACACAAAGCTGTGGATAGACAGAGGGATCAAACAAAAAATAAACACAGCAGCCAAACTGGGGGACAATGGCTGACTTGTGCAGTAAGAGCAGACACATTGAGCAGCTGCATACACACGCCCTCAGTTGGTTTAAGTCCCTTTGTGAGGACTTCCCCTCCAGTGTAATTACTGATCATATTCACAATCCCCGGCTTTTCTGCTAGCATAAATGAAGCTGATAAGATCAAACAATTTGATGTATTTAGGAAATGAGTTCAAACAATGTGGAAAGATCTTGGTTATGACAATGCCAGCACATCGAATAAATGATGAATTCAAACCAGACTGAGGCACTGGGACAGACTACTGCCAAGCCACACGCCTTAGTCCTCAATCCTCACCAGCAGAACAGAAGATGGAAGCTTTACTTATTCAAACAATGATGTCATCATTGGTGAGACTACTGAAGAGAGAGATTTAAACTGCAACGAATGATAAAATCAGTTTCCATTTAGACTGTACTGAATATCCTGTAAATTTCCCCTGATAATTCTGCATACTGCGGCAAAAAGGAAAACTAGTTGGACTCTGTAGGAACGTATCTCTTTCTTCATCTCTATCTCTTTACCCAATTGTTTAAGATCCCAGTGAGGGACCTCTTCTTTTTCTTCTTTGTCACTCTCACTGTTTGCTTTGACCTCTAAACAGGTTAGTGAGGAGGCAGTCACGAGTCCATTGGATGCCCTGGCAGCTCAATTTTTGCTTGTTGAAAACCAAACACACACTGATGAATTGCCATATAATCAGGAAGTGCATATGTGAGTGGTACACATGTGGAGGTTGGTTAAGGGTCATTTATCCCCCTCGCCGTAGCGCCAGGAGAAGGTCTCTGCTCTAAAATGCAGTAGGCAGGCCGTGTGGCTGGAATGAGCTCACTTCAAAGGTGTCCATAAATCACGCTGCCATGCATCCCAGGACTGCCTCCACCCTCCACCTTCCACTCACCACATCCCCTAGTCGCTCACCCTCCTACCCTTTTCTCTGCTGTCTGTCTTGGTTCACCTAGACCTTGAGCCTTTGTGCATTACTATTTCTTACTTGAGCTTTTGCATCCACCCACACCGCCAGGACAGTTCAATTTAATTGTGTGGTAACCTGGCAGGTCACGTAGAAATCAATCATAGCAGAAGAACAGGGGAGTAGAGGGGTGGTAGTGGTAGATGTAAACATGTAGTCACCCAAAACCGATTAGCATTGGTATCAAAAAGCAATACTCCCTTTGGTAGACAATGGATCTCAGTGGATTTATCTGAGGTTCATTTAAGTCTTGAGAGAAGAGCTGCACGTTCAGAAAATCCTATAGTTAGTTTCTCGACTTTGCCCGAACAAAGCTGCAATCCGTCAGGTCCTTATCTCCCAGTGTCACACACAGGGATCTTTTTATCATGCAGCCATGCAAAACACCATTCATCTTCTCCGCCTAATTCATTATCAGTGATAAAATGCAAAGTCCCAGCAGCTGCAGTTGTTAAATGGAGTGACGACGTGAAAACAGGTGCTTTGGTAAACACTGATAGCGTGGTTGAATTATGTTGCTTTCCAAGAAGACCTGTCTATCTTCTTTCAATCTATTAACCACAGCTCTCGCCCGACTCTTGTCCGACCTCATTCTGCTTTTATCCTGCCTCTCTTTCCTATATAAGAGTATTCTTGTCTTCGAGGGATGCGGGGACATTGCTGAACACAAAACAGACACAAACAAAGTGAGAAGCTTGATGAATGCACAAGGCTCTCGCAACGGCTCCACGGCCTCTTCATCCATCAAGGAAAGTGTAAATGTATGTCACGCATTGTGTAAATTACCAGGATATATGGTTCTGCCTTGATTATTGGACTAGCAGAATCTAGTTGCGCTGTAAGACCAAGGTTAAAAGCTACATGGCACTAACAAACAACACTGTGCAAAGGCACTATAATACACCCCTGACAGATCACCACAAGCATGAAGTGGTGTGACCAATGACCATCATCATGCATTACTTCTCATACTATGGGACACTTTTTTTTCAGCAATCATTAAACCTTAAACAGTTTCCACTCGCCAGTGTAGAGAAAGCGTGCAATGGGATGAGGGTTTTAAAGGGGGGTTGAATACTTCCACAGTGAAGTCATGGTGCTTGTGTCATTGGCCCTTTGCTGTGCTTTGCTCAACGTCTGGCCCCCATTTTACCCATTGATCTGATTTCCATTGCCAACATTGGATGTGGTTCTGTTTGAAGCTGAATGTTTAGGCCCATTAAAGCACTAACAGAATTGCAAACTTATGGTGGACCCTAGGAAAAGTGAAGAAGAAAACAACTTAGTGATGTTTGCCAGACTCTTGAGAGGATTAGAGTTAACAGAATTTACAGTTTTGAGCAGCGTTCAAGGAGGTGAGAGAACGTGCAACCCTATGTATACCTGGTGTTAAAATGCTTCTTGCATCCTAGCTCAAGCTGGTTTTAATTCATGTTGATTATTGGCATTAAAATGTAACTAAATCCTAATTCTCTTTCCCTCATAAGATGACGAATATCACCACTTATATTCAAAATGTAGAGTTTTTGATTGTATCATAATGTCTGGGAAGCCTGACGCCTGTTTGAAACTATTTTGGGGTCAGCATGTAATAATTGATGTGCATTTATATAGTAGTACTAGTAGTATTTATATGTAGATTGGTGGCAGAGATGTGTTACATTTGCTCTTCACTGCTCAAATGCGGTCAAGCACCACTCTGTTGGTGCGTTGCTAAATGCCTGAGACATATACACTACATCAAGCTGCCAGTTGTAATTGGGGTCTGTATCTGTCACATCATTTCTGCAACATTACAGAGACTCTTTCATTTCTAGGCATAACTGAAAAGAGCTATACAGAAACAGTATTGTTAACTTCAAGAAGTGAAGTCTACACCTGACTGAAGACTTTATTAAGTGCAGAGCGTCTCTGCACTTAATAACTACTTTTACTTAGTGATGTTCCAGAAGATATAAGGTTTTGAATGGCAGGATGACAGACTTTTACATAGACACAAAAATATATTTCTTTTAAAGCTATAGATAGACATCTGTAATTTTTGCCCATTAAATGACACTAAATTGCTACAAAAGTACAGCAAGTCACTGTTCTTCCACTTCACTGTACCATCTGTAAATGTATTGCTGAACCACATGCAGTGCAGCGATTGCGCTTGACTGTACCCATCTATATTTTTACAGCTGTGGGAGAGAGACAGGAGGATATGTTGGAGCTTTCTTCATATGCAATAAAGTATATTTATGATTATGTGTTTTTGTAATCTCTGTGAACTGCGATGACCGCTGAACCAGAGAATCGTAGCAGCACCGGACTGCATTTCTTAAATATGTAGCTAAAAATATGAATACATTTTTATTAATATATTTAAAAATGTGTTAAATTCTTTATATGTTTCTGAATTTGTGCTGACAGCTTTAGTTTATTCCATAGAGGTTTCTATATGCAATTTTAGGAAACATTTATATATATTATATGTAATTGTACATGTACATATGCTTTGTCTTATGCTTCATATAGATTATCTCAGATACATCGACATAGAAATATTTCTGGACAATTTAAAAAATCATTTAAAATTCAAGAGGATGACCTCCACACTGCTGTGTGGCTGTGCATGTGTGGACCTTTGAAGCTTAGTAAAAGAAAATTGGTCTGGCTACAGCACTAATGGCTTTACTCTCTAGAGGGTCTTCCAACACCAGATGAAAATGCTAAATAACAGCCAAAGCAAAACAACAACAACAACGACAACAGTATTCTCTGGTACTGAAGGTCTGGGAATCATTTGGTAATTGTATTGAATGTAAATGCTCTGATCTCCGTCTGAACTGAGTTATGTCCGATTACTACAAACATCCTGAGCTCAATATGATCTGCTGGTTGTAAATATGCTGTCAAACAAACAGTACTACACTGTAATGTTCTCACTGCACCGCTTTTAAGAACTTTAATTACATGAGGTGAATGAGAGCTGACGCCAAATGTTTTGGGGGAGTCACAAAATGTTCTTTCCCTTTGTTGTGAAAAGGGTACATAGTTTCTATGCACAAATAGGTGTTTCACACAGAGTACACTATACATAGTAGGAACATGCATTTGTCTTCAATTATGCCTTTTTATGAAAGCTTGTTGACGGATGGGTCCACAGGCAACAATAGTGTACTCGGGTCATTCCTCTCTCCATCTCATCCCTTCATTTTGCTCCTAACTTCACCTGATGAAGCCAAGAAATCCCTCCTTAGCTCTCTGGTTACGTCTCTCTGTCGTAAATCACAGTCATCTTCTCATCGAAGGGCTGACATCCTTTTATAGCCACACCAAGGACACTTTCTGCCATTTATGGCTCCTCAAAGGCACTGTATGAGAGCCGTTTAGTATCCTATGAAGGTGAGGGAACGCAGGGAAGTAAAGGAGGCCAAGAAACATCCTGGCTGCTTCCTACTAGTATTCAATGCAACTTTGACAGCTTAACAAATTAGTGCCAAAGTGTGCCCAAGCAGGGCCAAGTGCACTCTTGTCTGTGTATTTTGAAAAAGGTGAAGTTGTCATATACAGTTTAATTTACGGACTAGTGACTGACATAAATCCACACTACAGTGTATGTAGCACGTCTGACTTGTCTAAACTTGTCTCTTTTGTAGAGACTATTGTCTCTCCAACGGTGCTATAGAGACAAAATTAAGGGGGAAAGAGATAAAGTGGGCGTGTCTGTAAATACTAGTGGGCAAAAGACATACTGGGAAAAAAAGACGATGAGAGAGGGATGGTGTAAGTCATTCTGGATAAGGATCACATTCTTGATGGCTCGCTAGTTTCATCATGCAGAGCAGGCCTTTTGACAGTGTTTACTTTGAGCTAGGGGGAACGCTCTCGCTCACAGCTGCACTCCAAAAAAACAGTCTTGTATTTATCAGAGACAAGACAATACACATCTAATCAGAACAAGGAACTGATTTTCATGCAGTCCAACAAGACAGGTCACTCAGGTTCATCCCTGGAAGACGGTTGTGCAACACAGAGAACATTTACTGCACATTTGAATAAAAATGCACACATGCTAAACACCAACACTTTGCCATACACCCACACTCTTATGACTGCATTTCCTCTGCCATGATGTCACAGTCTGGGCTCATTCTTTGCAGCTGTGGGAGCATACCCTATTAAGTGTCTGGGAAGCAATCAACACTAATGTATTTGGCATTGTGGCAAACTGAAGTTACTAGCCATATAAAGACACAACTACCACAGCAGCAGGGGGGTAACGTGTGGGTACAGTGGTGGCATGGTGGAACAAACAAAGCATGTATAAGGTGCCAGGCTTAATTACCTCTCCGAGACATCTGTTATGAGAACAGAGTCCTGCTAGCATGTTGTTGAAGAAATACTTTGTTAACGGCCCAGTCTCTCAGGGGTTTACAGTGTTTTGAAAGGTGACATTTTGAGCCTCAGGCATTGTTGACTTGTTTAACGCCTGCTGTGTATCACTGCGTGTGGACTGCCTGCCACATGGTCTCAAATTATTGCCCAATTAAGCCAGCGTGCAAGAACATTCAATGGGAGGGATGACGACATTGCTTCTCCCATTGAAATAAAACCCTCTTTTCTGCTCCATGTAGGTGGATGGTTGCTGTTAAATTATTGTCGACTTACTCATAACTATTACTATGTAATAAATATTTCTATTAGACATTTCATTTCAAAAACATCACGGTGGGTAGGCATGTCGGTCAGCCTCAAAAATGTGGAATACATTTCTTTACTGAGTCTACAGTTAATAAATAAAGCTAACAGCAAATGTAATAGTGATCCACTTCTGACAAAAGCCATGGACCAGTGATTCCCTCAATAACCATATTATCCAGCGAAGATCACTCTCTTATCCCAGCTATAAAGATGTGGTGTTAAAATATGAAGGGTAAGCCTTGGCTCTTTACTGTCATCTCTCTTAGCAGAGATTTATCAGGGTGAAATAACATCTTTTTACCTCCTACTGGAGAAATTCTCCTCGCCCAACATTCTTCTCCTCAAGTGCCTCCAATAACCATATGTTATCCTATGATTAAGCCATTAGTCACAGCCCAACATAACCATTAGTTATATGAATTCATAATACACATTACCAGTTGTATAAAAACCACTGCAATTTGTCCTCAGACTTCAAATTTGTGCTTCCCTCTCAATCCTCCCTTCTGCCTGATGTGACTTGCTTAGTTGGTTTTGGAGGCCAGTTTGCTGACGAAATACATCCAGCTGTCATGCTTATTTATGGACATTTGTGAAGAAAATGTACTGTTTTCTCAGGATACCATCTTTTATGGATGCCAATGTATTAGGCAAGCGGTAACATTAAGCAATCCTAGACATATTGGCCCACTTTTTGGCAATGAATCTTTCTACTCACAGCAGAGGTGACGGTTTCAAGGAAATAAGGACAGGTCTATCTGGGATCCCTTTTCCAAGAACAAATTGAATCAGGTTAGGCACATGATGGGGGAGTTGGTAACCGCCACAACGTTTTACATCATAGCTTTCCTTTCAACAGGTCCTGTGAATCTGTATGTGCCATACATTTCTGTTGGTGCATGACCCTGCCCTCCTACAGTGGCTTGCATTAGTTAACACACCCATACTAAAGTTGACTAAAAAGAGGGATAAAAAAATTGGAATTTTGGAAATTGACCTGAATGCCTTAATTTAAAACATTGGGACAAATCCAACCTTTACGGACACCAATTTTCTTTATGAATGAATAATGTATGGTGAATAAATAAATGTTCTTCCTTAAAATACAGAGGGCATATATACATATATACATTAAATTCCCACTGAGGCAGTTATTTCATGGATCCAGGATACTATGCATCCTGATAAAGTTCCCTTGGCCTTTGGAATTAAAATAGCCCCACATCATCACATACCCTTCACCATACCTAGAGATTGGCATGGTTGTATTTCAGTTAACCTAATAGCTGGTTTGATTTGCATTAAGAGATGATCTTATGGAAAGTTCCCCATGCCAATCGTGAGATATGGTGAAGGGTATGCAATGATGTGGGGCTATTTTAATTCCATAGTATCCTGGATCCATGAAATAACTAGCCTTTAATGATAAACATCTGCCTGCCTCTATGGAAATTTAACATAGAAGTGTGTATACTTATGCCCCCTGTATATTCAGGAAGAACATTTATTTATTTACAATAGATCACTCATTTACAAAGAAAGTTGGTGTCCTTAAAGGTTGGATTTTTCCTTTTGTTTTTTATTAAGGCATTAAGATCAATTTCCAAAAGATGTTTTTTTATTCCTCTTTTAATCAACTTTAGCATGGGTGTGTGCAAGCCTTAGGCGAAACGGCGCAGGGAAACAGTCATGCCTGATTCACACTGTTCCTCAGCGCAAGTTCATAACATGACCAAAGTGATGATGCAGCACTGAATCAACAGGTTCCGGCTCCTAAACAACATCTGTTTCATGTGAGACAGTTCAAAGGAAACACTGATAAGGTGTGTGTGTGTGTGTGTGTGTGTGTGTGGGGGGGGGTACCATTAATTCAATGTGTAATATACCAGACTAGGCTAAAAGAAGTAGATCAAGTGAAAGGTGGAGTGAGCCAAAGCTTAGCCCCAGTCTTTTATAACATATGATTAGTTTGTATTAAACTAGTAAGTGTGTAGTTATGAGGCATCTGCAATTCTGCACTTACAATTTGGTATTTCCTTTGAAAACAGCACTTCCTTTGAGAGTAGCAGGTAAGTGCTAGGTATAGACCTGTAATTGTATCCCTAAAGGAATGTAATTACCCCATTAGCACAGAATAGGTTACCTTCACACTCCATAGCTGCCTTTATAAAGTTTATGTTCTCTTTACATAAAATCTCACATGGCGTAAACGCTTCTGGCAGAGTATACAGAGAGTGAAAAAGAGAAGAGAGGGAAGGAGAGCAAGGCAGGATGACTGGATTGTGAGGGGGGAATATTACCTCCCACAGGGGCCCTGGCTCAACGGATCAAGTTTCAGACGTTTACCAACAAAGCATCCATGGAGGAAGTCTTGCACCCCTCACAATAACACCACAGCACCTGGCCATCCACACACACAGGAAACCTGAGGTCACTTCCTCCCTTTCAGGAAATTCAGACACACTCCTGCTGCCAGCCACGCGCCCCCACAGCGCTGACTACCAGGGAGAAAGACATGGAGACACACATACAAGAAACTAAAAAGAATATCCCAATAATGAGAAAATATACAGCCAAAACCATGTTATTTCCCAAGTTTTTACCGACACAGTTCACAGAAGTGCAACAAATGTGTAATAGCAGAATGAGTTCTAATTTCCCTTTTGTTGGTCTCAAATGTAGCACAGATGTGATGTTTTTCTAATCAGTTTGAAGAGCTACACGCTGGATTGGGTTGCATTGTTTGATTCTGGTTGGAACCACATGAATAAGAGGTTGAAAAAAAGGTATGCACCCTAATAGCTATGCTGGAATGTCAAAAACTAAGCAAAAATTAGGAACCCAAGAGTCAAGACTTAACAAGGAAATATTTAAATGAACAAGCAGACGATGAGAGACAAACATACCTGCTGATTGAACGTAGCCTTACACAGAATGTGACAGAAAGTCATGGAAACAATACACACAGTGTCCAGTGTCCTCTGATACCTTAAGAAGGGACAGACAACTGCAGAACGTCAAAAGAGAACTGCTTCAACACAAATCTAATTTCTGCTCCTTAACCACCTGCAACCACTTGACCACCGGTTCTCCATCATTATGGTTGGCCCGGTTTCAAACGATGCCAACACATAAAACCAGCCACAACCAGTCCGAGTCGTTAAGTTGCAGTCCCACTACAGTTTAGAGCTGGCCAGTGTCCAACCACCACGCGGGGCTAACCTTTGGAAAACACTGAGACCGCCAAAGAATGTGACCATGGTCAATGAAACAGAGAGGGAGAGAGGAAGAGGAAGAAAGCAAACAAATACATTATACAGCCGTGCTCTGTCGAGGCAATTTTCCCATATGGTAAATGGGACAGAATGACTGCTTTTATTTCTAATGGGATTAGACAAACAGTTTGTGTAAAAATAACTAGTCAATTGTGAAAGCACAGCATTACGTTTAAGAGACCAACTTCCTCCAAGGTCTAATTTCTGTAGTAACAGACAGAAAGGAAATCTGCATTATTGAAACCATAATATTAGTAATGGCTACGACATAATGTTTAAGGAACTGAGCGGTTTTATGTTGGACATTTTCTATTCGGTCCTTCATTAGCTACGCCAAGGAGGCTGTGTTTTCTGCTCTGTTGGCTTGTTTGTTTGTCTGTCTGTTAGCAGGATCACGGACAAACTTGGTGGAAGGGTGTAGCATGGGCAAAGAAAGAACCCATTACATTTTTGAGCGGATCCGAATCACAGACCAGATACACCAAAACATTTTCACTTTCTTTAACATTGTGAGATAGGGCATTTGTGCTACATTCATGTGGTATTGGAATACTCCCGACTGGGAAAATTCCCACTGCATTAACACTGGGATAGGGCATACCTTGGTGGAGGTCTGTGCTCTCTGAGTGCCATTCTAGTTCTAACACAAACCTGCCTGTATCTCTGTATGTTAAAGATCAACTAAAGCTTAACTAATTAACATTATGATATCAACAATGGATCATGTGACTTCCAACTCTGCAGTTAGGGTTACCTACCCTAACTCTTAATCACTAAGGAGCATTTTAGCGTCTTCGTTGTTTTGGTTTTCCACACTGTTCTTGTCAACCTCACTTCCAGCAGAAGCAGCAGCTGCAACAAAAAAGCTGTGATAAATCCACTTTTCACTACTTGCAGATATAGAAGAGTTAGTAATTAGCTGGTGGGACATAGTAGGAGCTAAAGAGACAGATATTTCCCTGTAAAGCTTAAATTCTAGGAAAAAGGTTTCTTCAGTTTCTCAGACCTTGAATTTTAATATATTGTTAGCACAAGTAGCAAATGGTTATCATATGCTTAATAATGAACTGTGAAGCCTAATGAAATCTTAAAAGCTAAATAAAAAACTTTCTAATTTAATGTTATGCCAATCATAACATCAAATGTTTTTCCAACTGGAACTAAGACAAAACTTGAAAGAACTTTAGTGTAAAAAATGTGTAAAAAATATAGACTTGACCAAAGACCAAAAACTTCATCTCCATTTTTTCACTATCCCCAAAATACCTTAAAAGGTTGTAAGCATTCCCCAGAAAACATGTAAGATTAAGATCAAATGTTCGCTTTTTCCCACAGGGCCCACTATGCTCAGATGACTCAACACGTGGAACACTAAACAATCGTCACAGGGATGGCACTACTACTATGTGCTGGGATGTGATGATGTACACCAAAAACAAAACTAGAAGCTGCAGCACAGACACACCCTTCCCAGATGCACGCTGCCATAAACCACTTCCTGCAGCCAAAGAAAAGACAAGTTTAGCCTGAGGGACATTGCTCTCTGAGGCCTTCACACACCGCTCAGCTGGGAGTTTCTGTGACACAACAGTTGTTCCTTAATCCTTCCTCCGCACAGTTCAACGGGTCGCACGGTCCAGTACAGTCTCTTCCTCCACTGACTTGAACTTGTTTATTTCGTTTTTTGGCCTTGTGTGTGTGTGTGTGTGTGTGTGCATTATATTACAGAGGCACAACAGTACAACAGGTGTGATTAGAGTGGCAGAGAAAAGGGAAGAAAAAACTAGGAAAGCATAAAAACACACAGGCAGAAAGAAAATGTCCAGACCCCCTCACTTGTCACAGGAAGTGGTTTTACTTTGCAGGCTTATCCCCAGGCGGCGTGTTTGACTAAGGTGTGAAGTACCAAGGCTTGTCATAATGTCAAGCCCACACCTTCAATCTCTATACTCAGATTTTTCCTTAAAAGCAAAACCTTGGAAATTAAAAGTATAGAGAAAATATGACCTTAAGGTGTAAATGATATATTAAGATGTTCAGATTGTAATTACAGTGCTAGTACCCATACTACCATCCCTATTACAACTCCTACTAATAATAATAACAATAAATATTTAAAATGTCTTCATTAATTGATAATTACAGATTCAAATAGTTATAGCCTACTATTGATAGCACAACGTTTGAAGTTAACACACTTCAGCGGTTCTTTATGTCATTTGGGTTTCATTGAAAAGCCTCAGGCACAGTCAATATGATGTGTATAATGACATTTAGGATATAGTAATTTATTTCCCATCCAATAAAACACTTTTATGAGTAATTTCCGAATATTTTACGTCAACAGAATCGTTTCATGAAACCCCACTGAGGTCGAAGAGGTGGACACTTATAACGTCTCTTAAAAAAAAGTCCAGATATAGCCTAGGTATAAAGTCAAAGTAAAGTCCTACCAGGAGTAATATGTGAAGTCTGTGAGCTGACAGTGGTATCCCGCCTCCCTCTCTGTCTGTCAGCAGACCCGCTCCGGACCGGGAGCAGTGTGCACGTCGCTGCTCCGCTGGCTCAGCAGCGTCGCTCCTCAGCTGGAAAACTTTTTGCGTTTCTTCTGACAGTAGTCAAATGCGGCGAAGAGTGATGCAGCTTGCCGGCTACATTTGTCCTACTATTGAGGAAGTTGCTGGTGAGTCACAAGACCCCGCCCACCCCAAAAAAACGTTCCCTCCCTCCTGCGAAATGAGACGAGAGAGTAGTCCAGGCAGAGAAGGGTGTGATGGGAGCTCCCAGCAGGGCCCTCTGTTTTTGTGGTGGCCTTTATTTTCAGTCGATTCTAATATAATGATGTGTTATTGGTGAGTATTGATGGAAAGGCAGAGCCTGCTTTCCATCAGGTTTCTGAATAAGGGACTGTTGAGTGCTTGGTAGGCAATCAACTTAATGATTTTGAAAATGAATTAGCCTATTAATAAATCAATTATTAAAGCATCTACAAGACAGACAATGACAAATTGTTTGACATTTTAGTCAAATAAACACACAATTCTGTAGACACACTGCAAGTCATTCCAAACAAACTAAACCTGCTCAGTCTAATATTGGTGTGGTGACCTTTTTTGTCTTAATAATTCGTACATGTTGTAGTTTCACCTGTTAAATCAGTGATGGTGATTGAATAGTTTATGGTTTTGTAGCTATTAATCACTCACAACAATGGGTTTTGATCCCACTTTGCTTGGAAACTCTGAATCTTTACCATCAAGTGACCACGTCAGGGATTCAGGGATTGGCCTTAGATAGGTTGTGTCAATTTTGGGTCGGAGTTAAGTAAAATAAGGATCACAATCAGATTAAGTCGATCAGCACACATTAAGGTCAGGGTTGAATAAGAATAGGTCAGGTTTCCATTTAAGGGTTTTGTATATATATATATATATATATATATATATATATATATATATATATATATACATACATATATATACTGTATATTCTAATGAGGAGTTTAAATGCCCTTTAGTCTTTTTGAGACAAGAAACTTTAAATGCATGTTAATATTTGAGCATTAAATTGGTAAAATGGAACAGTCTCGGTATAAAATATAACTTCCATTACTTGTATCTCTCTTTATTCTGTATGTACTTTGCTCTTGAGAAACATTTGTTGACTGTCCTGCCCTGTCCTCCTTGTACACCCTGACATTCCCAGACAGGTCAAAGACCAGAAGCTCTTAGATATTGCTTCCCTATTTTACAGGGTTGGTCTTTTCTCTGGTGCTGATGTGTCATTTTTGTCATGACTCAACAAGTGGGAGTGACAATTATCTTGGACGTAAATGGCTGTTGTTTTGCCATGGAAGGTTTCTTACATGTTATCACTTGAGTCATTAATGTAAATTAGTGTGTGCCATTGGCAGAAGCACCACATGTATATCAGAAAGCAAGTTTCTACTAGTTTCTACTAGAGACAGTTTCTATTCATTCCTATTCAATCACACCTCATGTCAAAGATCAACTGAAGCTTCACTAATCAATATTTTTATATTGACGATTTTGTGTAATATTAAACTCTGCAGTTCCCCTCATCTCTACGGAACATTTATTTTTCTTTCAACTCATTGTTTTGTTTTTCCGGCCTGAACTTTACTGGGGTTTTTTTTTTTTAGTCTCACTGCTCTCGTCAACCTTATTACAGCAACAGCAAAAAAGCTGTGATAAATCCACTGTACACTAGTTGCCATGCACATGGGAGAGTTAGCAACTGGTGATCATAGTGGAGCATTTAGTAATTAAAGAGCCAGATATTTCCCTCTGAAGTTGGTAGAGTTCAAAATCAAAGCTTAAAGGAATGACTTTTGGTTGACTTTTTCCAGTTGGCAAGAAACACGAGTCCACATAAGCAATAATGTGAGCTCAAATTATAGGATTAATAGGTTTGTACAGTTTCTCAGACCTTGGGCCCTATCTTGCACCCGGCGCAGCACAGCGCAGCGCAGCGCAAAGCCCGACGCAGTGTCTTTGCTAGTTTAAGATCGATGCAGTTGTTAATTTCCAGTCCAGTGCCCACGTCGTTTAAATAGCAAATGCACCTGCGCCCATCTTTGCACCCATTGGCATGCTGGTCTTACAGGGAGGTGTGTTCAGGTGCATTTTGGGCGTATTGCTATCTTGAGGCACTGGGAAGTGATTGAGCCATTGACCAACAAAAACCTGGTCTAAAGTCAATAATGCAGCATGTCATTGTTATTTTAACAGCACATCAGTAAACTGCGCCGAGGCTCGTGCACAGCACACGCACACCATGCTTGTTACGCACATATTACAATGTAAAATAATATTATGAAATTAGTTTCTCCTCCTGAAAATGTCTCCTTCCTGCTTAGCAAATCTGCAATCTGCAATACGTAGGTACAAACACACCTGGCTTTTAAAGGGAATGGGAGATGACACACTGATTTACTGCATGTTACGCCCAAAACACACCTATGATTAATTAAGACACTAAGTTCAACCCTATTGACCCCTTTTTTCTGCCGTTAAACTAGCAAAAGTGGATTCTACACGCCCTAAATGCCCCTGCACCATGCGCTTCACTCAGTGTGCTTAAATTGTTAAAATAGGGCACAAAATGTTAATATATTGTCAGCACAAGTAGCAAATAGTTATACACTTAAGAGTGAACAATGAAGCCTAATAAAATCTTTAAAAGCTAAATGATTGCGTTTCTAGGACTTGAGTAGGTTCTGGGCTTAGCCCGGACCCACTTATATAAACTGAATACAATGCATAACAGCGATTGGCTTGCCCAGCTTGTTAATAACCAGTGTATGTCTATTTTAGATGGCACCACTATTTGGCCTAACTGGCCTGGCAACCCAAAGGCTAAGGTTTTGTTTACATATTTGTTTGGTGATTTATGATGTGTGGGATCTGGGGTCCACCCCAGAACTACACTCATTACATTTCCTGCATTCTGATGAATCTGTATGCACCTATCAATTTATGCTGGAAATATCTTTAGGTAAAGGGAAACATAGATTAGAATCCAAATATAAAAACATAATGGAATATATTGCAGTGAACCTCTCAGGCATTCTGTATCGATTTTAACTATTTATTCTCCTGTAGATCAACTTATCTAATTATATCTGAGAAGCCCACATCTAGGCATAATTTACTCTTCCCTCCTCTTTTGCATCTATAAGAAGTAACCTTCTTAAATGTGCATATGACAATTATTCACCTCAATGATACATTATTCACTTAAATAAATTAATAAACCCTGGACTGTAATATTTCAGATGTGTTTGAGCAAGATTTCTGTTCAAAACTTTGTGCACGTTCAAAACATACTGTGTTCTGTGCAATTTGGAGCAGTCATGATAGAGAAAAATAAAGTTATAATAGGCTATCACAAGACTACAGTCACTATATTTCAGAAAATAATTCACCTATACCATAGCCTGCTGTGCTTTACGTGATTGATCTGCTGATACAGTAGATCTCAGACCATCTGACAGACTCCGAGCCCTGTTTGAGACTCTACTCTCTAGATGAGACAAGGTTCAGGGAAGTAGCTGTATGCTGCTCTACATCAGAGGTATAAAGCTGAAGCTGCACAGACCACGAAAGGCGCGCTGCTCATCTCTATTTTTACAGAGAAAGTGGAAACTACGCGACGCACAGGTCTGCTTCAGAGCTCCATGTGAATTGCCCTCCTAAACTTTGTGTTGATGGCATCAATGTATTAGATCTGACTTTAATTTCTCCGAAAATTACACCTTTCACAGCTAAATAAGGCAACTTATGATTTTGGGGATTTACATGCTATTGACATATTTGTCAGTCAACTTTTCAAAATACATTTGCGGGCTGAAGCCCCGGCAAAATCGTCTGACGCCGCCTCTGAGTACCACATAACCTTCCAACTGAGACACATCATTGTGAGACAAACCACAGATTAAGACAGAACTGTTCATCAGTGACAGACCGCATCTACACAAGCAATTTTGAGAATCTACCAGCTAAAATAGAGCAGGAGAGGAACAGCTGGAGGGCCCAGGGGCCCTGCAACCTGCAGGACCAAGTGAGGCAGCTGAGTAATTTGTTGGAGCAGGAGGGGCCAAAAGCTGCTGTGAGTATAATATGAGGCTGCAACTCAGCAAAGAACTGGACGAGGCTAGAGAATAGCTGGCTCATCAGAAGAGCCAAAAAGAAATGTTCATTAAAAAAGAGGACACACGCAATGAACTGGAGACTCTGAAGAGGGTCAGTGACCCAGAGACCAAAAACACCATGAGGATCGCCACAGAAGTTGGAAATCATATCAGAAAGAAGCAGAAGAAAGTTTTTCAAAAAAACTTCGAGGACCTCAAAGTGGCCCATGTAATCAGCCAAAATAAGTTCTCAGCAGAGGTCCAGGTTAAAATGAGACTCTTCAGCAAAAACTGGAGCAGCTGAAAGTCAAGGACACTCTGGTTCATCAAATGGAGGAGGAGATCCAGATCCTTCCAGGACTCATTCTGTGATTTACCTTGATGTTGAGGTGCTGGAAGAGATCAAAAACACTGAGGAAGAATTTGACAAGAAAATAAGAAACAGAAATAAGAAACAGAAACCCTTTGTATTGAGGAAGAAGGAGGAGAAGCTGGAGGAGGAGTTATGGGCCCAATCCCAAAGTCCGGACTCACAGACTCGTGGACTTTGATGCTCGTTCTCACAAAATTCGTAAGGGCTTAGGGTTGTCCCAATGTTGAATTTCCAAGGGCGTCAGGGTTTGAGTACACACTTACCGAGCCCTTTCCGTGAGTCTGCATCGATGCAGACTTCACCAGAGAGAAAGAAAATTAAGAAAATACCCACAGTTCAATGCATTGTGACATTTACTGCAGAGACCACAGGGAAATCCGGAAATTACAAAGATAAACAACAGCACGACACACAACCACGGAACAGACCTGTTGTCCAGCTTGTAAAACAAGAATTTGAAAAAATGTTGAATCTGTTTTTTTTTTGGAAGGCAGCCATCTCCTGTGCCTTGGCTGTGTGGAAAGCAACAAACTTAAAATTAAAATACCCATGTGTCAGCAATATCTTTGTTATTAAATGTCGCGTTTAATAACCATAAAGGTAACATGTGATCTCGTGAAGTGCTGTCCAAATCCCATTTATACCCATGTGGTCTCACACTCTCACTCACTTAGCACCTGAAATCAATTAAGTCTGCGAGTCCTTAGTCCTCAGGGCTCACTTTGGGATTGAGCCATCATCTACCTGAGACACTCACATTTACTATCTACAAAAACTCAATAAAGCCTTAAAAATAAAAATGTTTGCCCGTTTTTGTTTATTTCAATCAAGTTGAAGACAAAACATTCCACTTCTCGTGTCTATATTGGCTTTTTTCTGCTGTTAGAAATAAAACAAGTCAATTGTTACATTTTACATATATACACATATATATATATATATATATATATATATATATATATATATATACAAACACTGATTAAATTTTAATTTTTTTTAAAGTCACCACCCACTAAACATCCATGAGTGATAAGAACACTGGGATGACTAACTCAGTTGTTTAACATTTTAAAAAATAAACAGTTTGCTTTCTTGCCGAGGGTAATGATAAGATTGATACCGCTCTCATGTCCGTATGATAAATGCTGATGACGGCCAGTTAGCTTAGCATAAACCCAGGAAAAAGATAACAAAAATAATAGGCTACCAGCCAGGCTATTCACTGCAGGCTGTATAATTCATTGTTGTCTTGAAGATTTGCATTGTATACCACCTGTTTAAAGGTCTCATATTAACCTCATTTTCAGGTTCATACTGACAATGCCTGATTCTTTTTCCTCATACTGTTTGTCTGAATATACTTGTATTCATAGTGAAACGCTCCGTTAATGCACTTGTCTCTTTAAGCCTCCCTCCTGGAAAAGCCACGTCAGTTCTGATTGGTAAGCGTTTTGGGTCTTTCGCATTTGCCTACTTGGGGTCTCTGCACCATTATTGCAGCTGGAGAATGAGTGTAATGGGACTGTAGCAGCATTTTCTACCTATATATTTATTTATTTATTAATTTATTATACAGTTGTGTCATCACAACTGTGTGGAAACCATGACAGCTTATTTAAAGGCTTATTTAAAGTTTTTTTACGATATGAAACCTTTAAATTATGCAAATTTAGCACATTGGCCACTCTAAATAAAAAGCATTAAAACAATATTATGTACATTTTCTGTTATGTTTTTGAAAATGCAAAAGCAGCTGCAAAGTGTTACACACAAAATATCTCATTAAACACAGAGGACCTTTTCAGACAACTGTCCAAACATGTTCCTCTTGTTTTTAATGGTCCTGTGACAACTGAAAGAGTGGCCTGACCCCTGTATTCCCCACAACCCCTTAATTATAAATTCTAATTTTGCACTCTGAGGCGTGGTCCTGTCAGGCTGCGTACAACAAATTAGAGGATAGATGCCTGTCAATTCATCATGGGACAAATGGTCTGTTTTTTTCTTTGTAAAAGGGTTAAGGGGAGCTCATTTTACCATTAACATCTCTCCGTTTTTCCTTTTGAAAAACAAGTTAAAAGGTTGGGTTAAGGGATAACTAATGAGTAATGAGCTCAAAGTGTGAAAGGTTACACTGAAGAGAACACATCAAAGGAAAAAAACAAAGTATTCAAAATGGTGAACTGCAAACTGTTTTGTTATTAATCAAATCTAACTCTATTTAAGGTATTTTCTACCATAGGTGAAGAAAACAATACAATTCAATTTAAAAAAAATATATAGAGTATATATACTTTACCTTTTGAAGCAGCATGTGAACAGTGATAATGGAGTCTCAGGTGACTGTCATAAATTAAATTCAAATATAATTGTAAAAATGAATCTTCTTTTCTTGGATGTGTGGTTTTGGAACACAATGAACTCTAATGAGCATCATCACCCTGAGCAACCGACTAATGAGAAAATTGTTAAAAGTCCCAACAAGATGTACGTATGACTTGTAACAGTATTTGTCTGTTTTCATCACATAAATGATGGCAAGTGGAAATTGTGGCATGATGCACCAAATATCCCAATCAAAGAGAGTATGAATACAGGCAATGCATTACAATGTGTGTTGTAGCTCAAGCATATGAAGATGATAAAGAGGGATATATGTGCTGGCTTTCAAAAATAAGCTCAAAACAATCCTTTGGATGATCTTGATGATATTTTTTAACACATAAAGTATGCTTTGCCTCATCTAAACCCATCCACTTCTCCCCACTTCACTGATGTGATTGTCTAGAATATAAAAACAAGTCATGCTACAACTACACAAGGTGTATGGTGTGGCCATGCACAACTCAAGCAGGGATAACAAGCACCGTATTGGTGCTTAATTGTAAACAATTTGTGTTTTACAAGAGTTTGTGGTTCTGTGCTTCCGCGCACTAACCCCCCACCCCCACATGCAAATCCTTCTTGTCGGTTATTGGCTGGAATGCTGGAACACTGTTTGTGTATGCTTCGTGGTGCAGGAGGGCACAGTTTGTTTTTGTTGCTGTTTGTAGACCCTGGGCTGTCTACAGAGACCGCGTTTTTTTACAGTGTGTATCTGGGGACAGGCAGCTTGCAGATAGTGAAGAGATGTTTGCTGTATGTGACAACAAATGTTGTAGCCTAATACATGTGTGACATCACTTAGAGCGATTTCAATTAAACGATCTGAGAGGTTTAGAGAGCAAATCTCTTTTTGGGCCACAACTAGACACTGCTTGTCTAGGGGTCCATAAAAAAAATCCATTGTATTGTATATTTAGTTTCTTAATGTATAATTTAATCCAAAAAGTAATTATTAAGTGTATCTGTCTAAAAAGTACAATATTTCCATCTGAAATATAGTGGAGTACAAGTATAAAGTAGCAGAAAATGGAAATGATTAAAAATAAGTTCCTCCACTACCATCAATTAATTATTTAACAGGCAAACTTCTGAATCTGTCTAATGTTGTTTTGTTTCCATGGGTTAATTTTAAGAGATGCAACTTAAAAATCACAAAGAAAGGAACTTCTGCCTCATGCATTTTTCAACTGGGCTGGCCTGGCGCCTTGCTGCAGATGAGGACCAACATGGTCAGGGGAGACATACCAAAGCCCTGAGCTCAGCCCAAGTGCAGCAGTCTTACAATATGTCAGCAGTGTTATTTTTACAGGGTCATATTAGAAAACCAAATGGATCTGCATCTGCCCCACAAGGGCATTCCTTCATTGCTGACCCTGAACAAACCCACAACCTCTTGTCCTCCTGCTCTTGCATCAGCTTGTTAGGCCCATGATTTCCAAAGTAGTATTTACCCCTGTCGAGGCTCACCAGGCATTTCACTTGTAATGATAAATACTACTGTGAATTAAACAGCAAGGAGCCAAGTAAATCAGAATGCAGACGTTCTGCTCGTAAATCCCAGCTGCCTAGTTAAACACGTTGAGTTTGTGAGTGGACCAGTCAGGCCTTGGACTGAGATCTTCACAGAAACCGGGGGCATTAGCCATCAGACTGATAAACAAACCTGTGACATAATGTGGAAACACTGATCCCATTCATAGGTTTAATCACCCCTAAAACATTCTGCATGCTGGACAAATCTCACACATATAAAACAAATTCCTTGCGGTTGGTGAGGGGATAGCGAGCTGGTGGAATGGTTGTTTAGTGGAATATCTCTGTCTGTCCCAAAGGCTTCTTTTCACATCCACAAAGAATTGGGAGTCTGGGTGAGATTAGAGGACTGGTGCCATTGCGGCTTTGTCTTTGTCTACCCATTACCCAAAATATCATGTCAGGAAGTGGATAGTCTTTTCCCCCAGAGTACAGCGATGACCCCCTCATCGTCCAAGTTCCTGCAGCACTTTTTCCCTCTCAAAATGGAGAAAAAAAATGTGTGAGAATGTTAAGGAATAGTACAGAGTTTCTATGTAATGTCTGTTAGTCTATTGGTCTGGACATAAATCAAAACAGGGGTCTGGAACCCCAATGGAAACATGCAATAAATGTCCATGTTGGAAAAACATAAACTTGTTACCAATTAGTGTTAACTGTATGCTCTGGCAAACACAGGCCCTCATTATAATGACCAAAATAATTTGGTCAATGAACAGCGCAGCCAAACATAGTCAGAAGTCAGCAGCACTGTGATGACCCTCACTTGTTCGAAGTGGATCCTGTGCCAGGCCTGGCTTGTATTCAACTTCTAAATGGCAGATACCAATTATATTGGTCTACTTGAAAGAATATAATTAATCCCATTTCCCTTTGCCAGTGAACCCCAATGCAACATTTGTGGTCTTGAATATTTCAGGGCTTTGAACTTATACGGCATGAGGTTATTAGATAAGAAACAGTATTAAGGAAATTGGAGGATTAAGTTGTTCAAATGTTTTTGAATTTCCATCCATTTATTATTTTTAAAATGATTAATTCACATAATGGTTGTATACGTATAAAAGTGTCTTAAGAGTCTTAAAGTGAAAGTTGCATACAAGTTACAACAACATAAAAACCATATCCAAGTTAAGACACAAGGTCCTACATTGAACACCGTACTTCCTTTAATTGGTATACAAGAAGTATACCAATTTTAACTACCAGTACTTTAAATGCTGTTGAGTAGTTAAATCCATAGCAATGTTTATTATTTTACAAACTGACCATCTGTTTTGTTTTTACAATCTGAATATGCAAAGTAAATAGTAGGCTAACAGCCACTCAGTCAATGAAGTGACAAAAAAGGGGATAAAAAAGTACAGCTTTCCCCCGTGAAATCTGTAGTGTAAGTAAAAAGTACCATCAAACGGAAACAGTAAAGTAAAGTACAAATACTTAAATACTTGGGTTAATGTACTTAATTACTTTCCACAGCTGCATAATACTTCTACTGAGTCCACTATATGCAGCTTTTCTTTTTTTTTATTAACAAATAACATTACAAACAATCAGGCATCACAGTTCAACATAAAGGCATGGGAAGAGATTACGACTTATATAAATCACAAAAAAAATAAAATAAAAGAAAAAGTAATAATAAAAGTAGTGCAGAATAGATAAAGGCATGGGGTAGATATTGTAGTAATAGTAAAAAGACAAGTAAGAAAAAAAAGAAGAAAAATATATATATATATATATATATATATATATATATATATATAAATACATAAATATATAGGAATGTGACAACTTTGTAAAGACAAAATATGAAAACAAGGATACTTAGTTAACTAGATTGGGGTATATATCAAAGATGAATCTAGCTTTTTTATTAGTTATTAAATTAAGAGACTCAAGATAAGAGTTCAATTCAATTTGGAAAAGTTTAAAACAGGGTTTTGAATTGGAAAACTTAGATTTATGAATGTGACCACTATATGCAGCTCATGCAGCAGCTATGAGCAGTTACTACGTCACACACATTTTTTTTTAAATGTGTACGACAGCACCACCTATTGTTTGTAACACGTAGCATGGAATTCACAGCATTTTATTATATAGAGAAAATTGTTGTTTGCGTTTTTTGTCAAATGATGAATAATACTTACAGGATATTTTAATATAAGTAAATAGTCCGAATCTTTTTTTTTTTTACTGTGATGTTTTTAATGTGAGTTGAGTGGCGAATCTGCGGTAGGGAAATGAAAACGCTCTGCACCAGCCCGGAACCCACATGTTTAACTAGCTAACAGGAAAGCACTGGACCCGAAGCAGCAGTGAGGTTTCTCTAAAAGGTTCTACGAATACCTGCTTTGACGAAACTAGTTTATATTGTTACGCCTGAGGATATTTTCAGAATGTCTTCGTTCAGGAAAGCGTTAAAATCGCGACAGAGAAACCACCATGAAAGATCTCAGGTGAGCATTTCAGTGTTTTGCTGGCTAGCTTGTTAGCTAGCTAACTTGCTGCTATGTTATGAATTGCCCCTGTGTAGTGACGCGTTTGAGATGTCCACATATTCTCAATTTAGTAATAGTGATTATATGTAATAAATAATTATACTGAGCGTGTTTAACTTGTCTAAACTTTCCTTTTGTTCGACCAGCCTGGTTTCAGGAAACATTTGGGATTGCTGGAGAAGAAGAAAGACTACAAACTTCGTGCAGAGTGAGTTGAACTAAGTTTAGGAGACATGTTCCATGTTTCCAAGTTTTGGACATGGTTAAGGAAAAAGTCTTATAATTGCTTACTTTGTTTTATAGTGATTACCACAAGAAACAAAACACTCTTGCTGCTCTGCGAAAGAAAGCTCTGGATAAGAACCCAGATGAGTTTTACTACAACATGATCAACTCTCAGCTGAAGGTGAGATATGTGTTATCATCAGTACAAGAACACGAGTAACCCTAAGTAAATCCTCTCATCTGATCTCTGTGGCTGTGTAATTTATTGAGTATGGGTTATTTTGTGGCATGTTGACAGGATGGAGTTCACGTGGCGAAAAAAGCCAATGAGGAGGTGGAGGTGACAGAGGAGCAGAAGAAAGTCATGAGGACGCAGGATATCAAATACATAGAGATGAAAAGGGTTGCAGAGGCTAAGGTATTTTTCATGATCATGCACGGAGCACCTCTTGTGCCTGACTGATTTAATTCCACATCATTTGACTTATTTTAAATTTAGAATAAAAGAGCATGACAAAAATTGACTTTATTATACACTCTGTGCCATTACCTAACCTCCCACCATAAAATGAATCCTCCCCACATAGGGCTTCATTTGTTGCACCCTGTAAATCTTTGTGTGTTCATCATTTGCTTTCAGAAAATTGAGAGGCTGAAAGGAGAGCTCCATCTTCTGGAGGCAGACAGCAAACAAAAAAACAAGCATACATTCTTTGTGGAGTCCAAGACCGAAGGTAAATATGAATGTCTTTGTGGGCTATTAGTAGTTATTAGGTGACCCCGGGGGGGGAATCGTTTTAATGGAAGTTTTACTGTGTCTCCTTAGTGCAGTCATTTGAGCTGGCAAACCACCTCAACACAGCTCCCGAGCTGGTGGGCAGAGTGTTCAACAGGCCAACTCTGAAAACCCTGGAGACAAAGAGCATCCAGGGAGCTGTAGAGCCTCGCATGATTAAGGTCTGTGTTTATAATGCATGGGGATCAGCCTCATTTGCTGTGTGACTATAAAGTGTTTCAATCACATTGTGGTGACATAATACTATACTGCCTTGCACTATATTTATATTTAAATCTTAAATCTCAGACTATACTGATATTGCACTATTCCTTTCCTCTCTTCAATTGTTATTGTATATTTCTTGTAAATTCTATTGTTTTACTGTATACTTAGATTTCTTACTGTCTTTTGTTTTTATTCTTTATACGTTAAGTGAGTTTTGTACTTTGAGAGTAAAGATTAACCAAAGTGAAATTCCTTGTTTGTTTACACAAACCTGGCCAATAAAGCTGATTCTGATAAATGTAATTTTAATTTCAACCCTATTCATGTTTTGTCTACGCTGTAACTGTAGAAGTTGGCCAAGCAGAGGAATCACCAGTATAAGATCCTTTCCCAGAGGATTGACCGAGAAAAGAAAATGTTTGTAATAAGCCAGAAAATTCAGACCCGCAAGGACCTACAGGTGAGATGTTCGTATTCACAACAAGTTGTTTAGTTTCAATTGCAAATTACTGTAAAATCAACAAAGATCTTTTTATTTTTTTTACGCACACCAGGATAAGAACAAAAAAGTGAAGGTACAAAAGGAGACACCCAATGCTGCAGCTATCTACAAATTTGAGGCCAAGAGGAAGCGCTGAGAGGGGAGTAACCATCATGCTGAGATGTTGCCAATCTGAAATAATGGACTTCTGGATCAAACTATATGCAGAAATGGGATCATTTTTTACCCATGAATGTTGTTTTGTACATATTTATCTACGACTTTTAGTTTCTTTAAAAAATAAATATCAGCAGAACAGAACACATTTTTGTATATATTTTTTTTTTTATACTTGCATATGACTTGTGGTTGACCTCAGTAGTTAATTGATGTTGAAGGCTTTTTTTTATGGGACTTTTTAAGTTTTATTTATTTTTATTTTTTTAAGAAATAGTAAGAGACGGTAAGAACGGTATGATTAATGAAAGAGGCCTCAGGCTGAATGCTCCAGGGTAACTGAGCCATTGCAATTGTGGCAGAAGAGATTGCATTTTGTCCGGCTACCAGTAGGTGGCATTAGTGTTCTTTATCATGCTAGTTGGAGGGGTGGGGGGAAAAGATCAGTTGGTTACTGAAGATGTTGAAACATGTATAGAGAGAAGACTAAGCTGGAAGTCACTCATATGACCCAACATCAAAACTTCAGTTTAATTGTGGTTGTGATGTTTTCTGTGAGCTGTCGCTGATGTGTTCTGTCTTTGCGTGTGTCACAACCAGCTCTCTAGTATGTTGTGAACTGTGTAGCGGAACCCCCTCATTCACATTTCAGACCTGTCATAATAGGCAGTGATGTTTAGTTTCAAAGGCTTCTACAAAAATGTGCTAATAAATGCGAGTAGTTCTTTTTCTGGCAGAATATGAAGGACACAATTTTGCTGGCCCTCAGTATTCCACAGCTCATTGCAAGCGAGTCGGCTGCATTCAGGTTGTCCTCGATAACTCATAAGTCAGAAAGTATTGCATGTCCGTGTCATATTTATCTGGTATTTGCATTCATGTGGTCATCAGTCACTGGTAAAAGACGTGAACCAATGAAAAGGCCACTCAAAGGTGTAAATTGGGGGTCTTCAACGTCTTTTAGGCCAGGGACCCCTTAGGTGAAAGAGAGAGCGAGTAGGGACCCCTACTGCATATATTGTATACGATTGAGTTGCATATTAAACTGGGCAGAATGGCTGAAAATAAATGGACATTATTTATGCATCATCAAGCTTAACTGAGTGGCAACCATAGTTACCTATAGTAAGCTTATCTTCAATGTGTAAATATTTGGTAACAATATGTAATATAATAAAAAGAAACTGATTTTTTTTTTTTTTACATAATTTGGCAGCCCCTCTGCACTAACTCTGGCTCCCAGACCCCCTGTTGAAGATCTCTGGTGTAAATAATTTGTTTTGAGATCTTTTTATTTTTTGTATATACTCAAACAATTACAAACAAAACACTGAGACAATGGAACGTGTCCCAGAGCCAAAAAAAACAGGAAAGCTGGGAGGGAGGGAGACAAAACAACATATGCAGAAACAGACACATACAGACAGGCACAAGACAAGGGACCAAACACTTGTAATCTCTGGTGTGAATAATTAAAGACAGGGATAAACTCCACTACTTTTAAGCAGCCATATTGTAATTGAACTATTGAAGGGATTCAACCTGATGTCACCCTGCGGCTGCTTATCATGCCAATCAGACTTGTCAGTCCATTTTGAGGCGGTGTGAGTGTCCTGTACAGTAAACGGTAAACATCACAGTCTTCACTGCCGCAAAAAAAGTTTCACACTGTTTTACACAAATAAAACACAAGCACTTAACTACCCAGGAGTTTGAATAACAGGCAGCTGACTTTTGCTGAAGAAGCTTTTAACTCCAGTAACACTAACACGTCTTTCCACATGTCACAGCAGGGTTGACAGCTGCAGCTAATACAATTAAGTATTATTTAAGTGTCAATTAGCAGGCATTGATAATAATACTGTTGCCAATGCTTGCTCATTAGCTTACTTTAATCAAAATTACCCCTTATTCATTTTATTAGCTGCAGCTGTGAAATACCTCTGTTAAAATGCTCCCTTGAAAGACAAATGGAACTATTGTTACAGCTACACCCGTTTCTACAGTTTACTCTCATTCAGTGAGTCTTCTTGATGTTATCCTTCCTTAGATTTGTCCCAGGTCATCAGGTATCCATACCTCTATTTATTAACAAACTCAGTGCCCCTGTTCCTCTGCCTTTTTACAGCAGACATTTTGACTTGTCATGGTAGAAAAAGCAACGGTGTTTCTGATAACATTTAAGATGTCTCTGTTCCATTCACATGTTCCAGTAATGGCAGTGTGACAGCGAGCCAGCATGCATAATACCATGACCCTGAAATTGAAGCGGCTAAATGAAATTCATCCATCACTAATTTAATTAATTACACCTGTGCTTTTCCTACTGTGACATGTCAAATGTCTTTTGTGATAAAGGCCTATGAGGGCTGTCATTTCCTATGTCTTCTTCACACATCTCGGCTCTCACGAGGCCATCCAGTTAATACAGGCACATCGTCTTTAGCTAATTAGACTTCTCAGGAAAGTGTGTGCTGATCAGTTTGCCTGAGTGCCATGGTGGAGCAGGGATTAGCTCAGATACCTAATTGAAAAATAGATCCCAAGTTTGCTAATGTGGCAAACTCTTCTGTTGATCCTCCTGCCGTCAGTCCTTGCCAAGTCCCTTTCCTGACAATTGAAGTTGGTTGAGTCAAGTACTTCATGTACTGAAGCACCATATTTCAGGTGAGGTAAGCACACTCAAATTTCCTTCACAAAATGAATGTATTCTATTCTAGTTCCTCAGTTCTGTCTCTCTTCATTAACCTCTACAGTATGTGGCCATGTATGTGCATATAGTGAGTACTACTAACAAACTGCATGTGTGGTTTCTCTAGCCTATAGTGTGTGAAATAGACTGTAGACCTGGTGCCCAGTAGAAGATCACAGTGGCCTAGGTTTGATTGATCACTGTGGTGGCAGCAGCTTCATAAACAGGGCCCATCCATCAGTCTCTCCTGGGAGCCACTGGAGGGGAAGAGGGGAGAGAGGGAGCCAGGCAGAAATGTCACCAGGCACAGTGAGAAGTGGAGGGGCTGGAGGAGATAGACCAGAAGCCTTGGCCCAAACACTGCTGACCAGAGCAAAGGTGAGCCAACAACTCAGGATGGGCCAAATCTGGGAAAGAGTGATGGTGGGTGTCCACCTGGACTGATTGCTTTCATTTAGCAGTACAGAGTTAACTGCAGTTTCCTAATTGCAGTAGAAATGTTGATGAGACTATTTTTTTAGATACAAATATGTAAGGCTACACATGTAGTGCACATATAGGGGCTGCACAATTAATTGCAACTTATTCGAAATCGCACTGTTGACTAGTGCAATATCCAAATCGCAGGAGAGGAAAAACATTTGTCATTCTAAATTAAGTATTGTGATGCTGCAGAGATGTACCAGACACTAATTATATCTTACAGAAAGAAAACAAACTACATTTTTCCCCTAAAGAAAAAGATTGTTTGGTACAGATCCTCGTGAAAATTATACTATAATATTTTTTATTTATTTCATATTTTTCAATGAAAATGAGAACAATAATACAAAAATGATAATTCTCTCCAATATTGTGAATCATATTGCAATCACTATATCAGTCAAAATAATTGCAATTGTGTGAATTTTACTGAGCACCAACCCAAGCATGCACAAGGCCCTGGAAGGTCCTTCAGAGGCATTTCAGTGTTGACCATTCATGTCAGAATTGAGTTGTACCCAGAGAGTGACTGACTTCCTTGGCCAAATCTCCTTCCCTCCTTCCTTATGTCTTCCTCCCACCCTCCCTGCCCTCTGCTACTGCGTCAAACAGCCGAGAGAGCGTGTGTGGATCGGGACCTTCAGGCAGTGTCTATAAGCTGAGGGGGCGGGGGGCAGTGAGGAGAGCCCAGGGGTCAAAACACTGTGTGCGCAGTTCCGGGACCCTAATCTGACTGTGCAACACAAGCACAGACAAGCCACTGTTCCTCCTCAAACTCTTCTTTCATTCCCCCCGGCAACGGGACTCTTATGCCGGGATGCAGTGGCAGGGCTCAGGGGTGGGCAGTGGGCGACCTTCTGATTTTAAAGATATAGACGGGTATTTCTCTATTGTCAAAGGCCTCATAATTCATTTGACGACTTGCACAGGCCACCCTGTCCCCCACAACCCCATCTCTAAAGTAATGACCCTAATGGACTTTGCTAACGGATAGTCATTTTTGGAATGAGGAGAGTTAGAAGAGGAGTGCTATGTGGTCACACAGCTGCAGGGTATGACATTGACCCTAATATATAGTAACTGTTTGAGAGTAAAAGTGTAGCCTGGTTAAGAAGGGGTAAAACACAATGGATCTTTGTTCTATAAGTTTGGTTATCACACATATTATGGGGATAAAAAAGCCTACTCCTTTTAAAAAAGGGGAACATCTTGTGATCCGTTTCTTTGATGCCAATGACTATTTAATGCTGTACTATATTTTACATTTGAGATAAACTTGCCTTGTTCCAGGCTTTGCAAATGTAAATCTTGAAATGCAAGTATTGCAGTTTTCTATTTGACACAGATATTTTGTTTAATTTGCATGGGGGAATTTATCAATTTTATTTAGTTTATTCAAATTATAAAATTATATTTTCTCACTTACCACAAGTATTTTTGGCCTATTCAGATTTTATTTTTATTAGCCCAGGTTCTATCCCTGAGATTTCAGACGGCATTCCAATACAGTCGAGGTGAACAAAATTTATTTTGTGCTGCTTGCAGTGTTTAAAAATATCATTGCAAAGTGTTTACAAAGAAATGTGCAAGTTACTCTAGATAAGTCTACAAACAGCTTTCAGAACTAATTTCCGATGAAATATCCCTATAAAAAATGTTGACAGTATGTTCTGTGCATCATCCAAAGTGACAGGGACACTGTTTCTGGAAAGTGGTGTAGTACTTGTTTTACATTGTACAAACAATGCCTCAATTATATTGGTGTGGTGACAGAAATCTCAGAGACAACATTTTGGGCAAAAAAATGCGGGTTATTTTGTGGTCACATTTCCTTTATTTTTAGATGAAAAAATTACTAATTGGTCACAAACACTATCACCTCCCCACATGGTTTTAACCTGGCACTTGATCCTTACAAACCACAAGAGCTGCCCCTCCGCCCTCCTCATTCACCAACACAGTTGCCCTGTTCCAAAGCCAGCATACAGAGCCAAGGTTAAGGATGGTTAAGGACAATACTAATCGATCCCCCAATTACGGAGAGCTGAGGAGAGAGAGAAAGGTGGGGAGAAGAGAGAGGTAGCCTGGGGTTTGAGTGTTGGGAGGGTGTCTTCAGAATGTGAGGGTTGAGGGATGAGAGGTAGTCTTTATCTTTGGATCCCTCTCTCCTTTAACTTGAAGATGGGTGTCATGGGGCTTTTGAAGTTGTGGATAGAGAGTAGGGACAGAGGAGGGGGGTTTGGCTGGCGCGCAGGCTGGGTCTCTCTCCATGCCAGGGGGAAGACGTCTGAAGAAAAATCTTTACACCCTTGACAGTGCCCCTGACGTGTGTGCGTTTTTGTGTACTTGTGTGCGAGTATTTGGATATGCGTGTGTATCTTAGCATGTTTGTGTGTGTGCACATGGGTGAGTTGAATGTCTGGCTCATGCAGTGAGCTGGGGATCACAGAGCCCCCTTTTTAAATTGCCGCTAATGAGCCCTGGCTGGTGAGAGGTACTCAAATTGATTAAATTTGCATGGGAGCCTAAATCATGACGGGGGCCTCATACTTGTGCCCCCTACCTCTAGGTACACACACACACACACACACACACACACACACACACACACACACACACACACAGAGCACCCCTGGTCCCCCCACCTCCACATCAGACCTACAGGGGGTATCTCTCTGCAGGAGAGAGGGACAGGATAGACCAGGGGGAGGGTGTGTACATGTGTGTGTGTGTGTGTTGAACAGGGCGTGGAGGGCACCCATCTGCCCCGGTATTACTGTCAGTCCATCATTCAGGGGAATGCCATGCGCGTGCCTCAGGGACGTGTTCATTACGCTTTAACTACCGGATCTGTCCTTGTCTCGCAGCCTCCCTGTGTCATTGTCTGCCTGAGATTGCATGTGTGTGTGTGTATATTTATGTGTATGCTTGCATCACAATTGAATGTATCCTGTTCTTGTGTATGGGAGGGAGTGTTTGTTTTAAAACTGAGCAATATTCTGGCGATACACACACTGGCCATTGTACTTGGGTATAATATTGAGGTGTGTAAGTTTTAGAAAACTATTTAGTAGTTTCCCTCTTCTGTCAAGTTCATTTTCACTTCATTATAATATTCTCAGTCATTTAATTTCTACTTCTGTCTTTCACACAAACACACGCTGCTCCTGCCCCCCATTTTCTTTCGCTCAAATGTGTTGCTTCTCTAATGGTTACCTCTCTAATGGCAACTACGTGACAATGCGTGATGAGAGCTACTTTTTGTGTACACATGCACTTCATATCTGCTTAACAGTGAGGTGTAAGAATGTGTGTGTGTGTGTGTGTGTGTGTGTGTGTGTGTGTGTGTGCGTGTGCTGGTGGGGGACAGTGCTTGTGCGTGGTTAGCCTGGGTGATTGCAATAATCAGATGGGGGTGTTAATCAGAGTTTGTTCGTCAGTGGCCTGATGAGGGCCGCTGATTGTAATGCGATGCTTCAATCGGTCTCTCTGACAACTACAGAGACTAACCGCCAAGTGAATCATTATCATACCGTACACTGCCCCCACACACACACACACACACACACACACACACACACACACAGACACACGCTTTTGGAACACTACGACTGCCAAAGTGTAAACAAACTAGCAAAACACAACACCTCTATATGCATCGTAGTATGTCACTGAGAAGATGCAGACTCAATTATTATTAGAACAGAGCAGCGGGAGGTGTGTGTTGAGGTTGGATGGGGGGGAGAGGGTGAGACACATAGTTCAGAGAAAGGTTGGGGGTGGGGAGGTAAATGTGACCCCGTAGTTTATAGTCCTGTCTTGTCACTGACAGGTTTGCATCAGATCTTTTTTTTTCCTCTCTTTCTTTTCTTTTTTTTGCGCAAAGAGGGGGGGGCAATTGCTGACGCTATTACGGCTGCCTCATCAGCCAAGTCCCTACAAGGGCTGATACAAATTAATTAACCTAATTAGGGGCTGCGATTGCGGATGTGATTATAGGGGCTGGAAGGGGAGGGATGGAGGGATGAGGCAGAGAGGGATGGCTCATGGAGGTGGGGGTGCGCTGGCAGCCAGGGCCCCGGTGATGATAAGCCGGGAGGTGTGGGAGCACAGCCAAGATGCTCTACATGGCTAATGAGTGAAGCTAGCTAGCTTCAGCCTTCTGTCCCGTCTCTTTTCGATTCTCCACCATCTATTTATGTTTCTTTTCTCTTTTTTTCTCCATCTTTTTTTATGTTTCACCTCTGTTAAGCTTCAATTTCCTCCCCCACAGCTTAAGTATAATTTTACATTACTGTATCCTTTACTCTCCCACAACCTTGGATGAATTTCCTGTGAATTACATATGTTTTTATCATTATATCCCTCCTGTCTTGTTCTTGTGCTTTTGGTTTGGTCACTGACTCAGGCTGCAAAAAGAAAAAAATGCACCTGTTGCAGTGCACAGTTGAACTCAGTGTATTCTGTTATCTTTTCCAAGTAGAGTCAAAGCCATTTGATCCAACTGCTGCACCTTCATAGGTCTACCATTGATATTCCAGACCTTTATGGCTAAAAGCTCAAATTTTTTTCTGACCATTTCTAAAAGTCAAATAGTAGTAGTAATCTTCCACAAAGCCTGTAGCCCGCCTTTTGTTGATATCACGCTGCATAGGGTGCAGTGCAGTACTGCCTATTGTTCACTTTAACTGTACTCCACACAAGGAACAGAAATACCCTCTGGGAACACACATGGTGTCACACACATACACACAAGCTCCCACAAATTTCTCATCCTTTCTTATGCACAACCAATCACAGCTCAACACAAAGATGCACACTCAAACTCTCTCACTCTACCTCCCTCTCTTACACAGCCACACAGGCACAGTCCAGAAGAACGATATTTAAATCTCCTTCTATTTGTATTGAAAACAGAACAAAGTTATTCTTCAGACCAAAGCAAAATGTGTTTTCTAGCCGGCATCAGCAATTCTAATGTTTCTAATGTGTTGGAGGAGAAGACGAGTGACTGGAAGGGTTAGGTATCAGTAAATTAAAAAAAGAATCAAAAGAAAAGAAACACTAGAGAAATTCCTCACAAGTGTCCTTTTGGGGTTTCTACCTTTCTGAAAGGACAGGAATTGTGCCAGTATTGTCCAGTGATTGCAATGTCACCTTTGAATATTGTCGCTGTGTCTCTGCCACACTAAACATGCAGTGGATTGTGGCATTTGATTTCCAAGATTGTGCCTTTAGCTGCCTCTCTCTCTACCTCTCCTTGCTCTTCTTCTTGCTCACTCTCCCTCTCACATCCTGTTTCTGCCTCAGTATCAGTTGCAGGGACGTGATTAGGAAGCCACTAGCAGACTGTTAGGGAGGTGTTCATATCACCATTCTAATCTGGAGCCCCAGGGAGAAAAAAATGCTCCTTCTGTTTTCATCTCCTAAAGATTCTCAATTGTAAATGGCTGGAAGGCTCCTCTTCATATATGGAAAAATGCAAGACAGCCTTTTTATCTAACATAAAGATAAAGATTAAAAGATTAAAAATAAAGAAATATTAGCAATGGATGAAATGAATGTGAAAGGGGAAAGCTCATAGTGAAGATAATATACAGTCAATTATCATCTGACTCTGCCGTTCCACTCAGCTCTATAAAGTATCTTTCAGCTCATTGTTTTGGTTTTACAGCTGCAAAAGAGCATAGTTTCCTGTTTTTATTACCTGCACAGCACCATGGGGCAGATAAAGTTAGTGACTAGCTGGTGAACATAGTCAGTGCAACATTTAGCTGGTAAAGAGCCAAATATTTGGCTTCTGCCTCTTCGTCGTCTATCACAGAGGGTGATCCCATCGTGTTCCTTACATGGATTGGCCACTTTCTCATCTAGCACAACACAGTCTGGCCAGTTTCTGGATAGTTTACCATTTTATATTTTGCGACATTTTTCTTGCTATTCCATGTGGTACATTAGTGATACAACCAATACCAATTAAAAAACTTTTCTCTGTTCTGAACACATGGGTTACATCTTTCCAGGGACAAATCATCTGGCACACAGGAAGTAAAATGTTCCAGCAACAGTAAAAAGTCTTTGTTGGTTTGGTAATTAGTAGAAGAACAATTAGCATGAATCGCTACAGCCACATTACTGAACATAAGAAATTCCCCTTTCACACACTGTTATGTTGTTTTGTTCTGTCTTAATGAGGTGTTACGAATGTTTATTTTAGTTCAACTCTTTGTACTTACTGTATGTTTCATTAGATCATTTATATTCCTGAAATTCATGAGAAGTCATGTGAGAAGCATTTGTATTCCATATGCATCAAACAGGGAGAGAGGCATCACGAAATGGGTGATGCTCAGGTTGAGGAAGATGTGTATGCGTGTGTGCGTGTGTGCGTGTTGAGGGAGAGGGGCCCGAGCGATTACTCAGGCCTTTGAGACGTCACTGTCTCTTGGCTCTAGTACTCTCGCCTTGCAGATAAGCATGAGCCCTGTCAGAGGGAAGGTAAATACGGCACTTAAGGATTCCTCTCTCATTTTGTAGTCACACTTACACTTTAATTAAAGCCAGAGAGAAAGAGGGAGGGAGGGAGGGAGGGAGGGAGGAAGGGAGGGAGGGAGGGAGAGTGATAGCCCTGCAGTGAGGCGATGCTATCAGGGGGCCAGGCAGGTAGAACCACTGGGAGATGTGGGCCTGATATTTGGTCACCGACCAATGTATGCATGTGTGTTAAAAAGGGAAAATACGTTGCTTTAAGAATGTGTGTGTATATGCACATGCATGTCTGGTTAAATGTTTGTTTGTGTGTGTGCATATGCGAGCCGCTTTACGTTGCTCTTCCAGCTAAACAGCTGTAGCGGGGCTGCTATCAGATATTCATAAGCGGCTCATGAATATGGATCGGCGGCGTGATGGGACTGATGTTTGTCCTCTAAGAAGGGATGAAAGGAGAATGTGCTCCCATCCCTGAGAGACCCAGTCAGGGCTGCTTGTAGAGCAGGGGATGGGAGCTCTGGATTGGAAGTAAAACGAGGATTGGGTTGGGTGCCGGTGGTTCAGGACAGATGGTAAAATTTAATCAAATGTGATTTGGATACTCAAGGCTAAGCATTTCCCTTATGGATTACTAAATTAAAAACTTATGGTAAAGTATTAACACTCTCATCAGTATGACTTTTTACATTTTTAGATATTTGCATTCTTAATAATAAAATAAGATTGTTCCACTGTAAAAAGACCAGACATTTGACAATGTCAGTACTCTTTTTTTTATTTTATTTAATAATTTAAGTTTGGATTTTTTTAAAAATACCTTTTTTGTACTGTTCTTTTGATGTGGGTATGCTGTACTAGGGAATATGAATCCAGGATGTACAGTTTCTACATTTACATGCACATTTTAAGTCAATTTATGTAAGATTAAGTAATGAGGATAAAACACGTGCCTTCCCTAATTTCTGACCACAATAATGTTTTCGCAGCCCTCTAAGAAAAAAAAAAGGAAATTTTCTTTGTCATTGTCACAATGAATAACCCATGTCCTTGTCCATAGCAGTGACTCGGATTCCTAGCAGCAAACATTTGGTCAGAGACGTGTATAACTGACCTGAGTGTCCACAGTAGAGGTCACCACATTGAGAGACGGAGAGAAGGTGGCAAGCACGGGGGCAAGCAGCAGCGCTGCACGACAATGTACCTTTCAATGCTAATCACTGAGTCATCTATCAGAGCTAATACATGGGCGCTAAGCAACCTGTACATGCATTAGACCTACCCAATTACCATAATGGGTTGGTTTTTAATATTGCTAATAGGCTGGCACGACCTTGCCCATTCACTCAGCAGGTACATGCACCCAGTCAATGTGAAATGGACATATTTAGAGACTCAATGACCACTAGGGACTTTTAGCTGTTATGGGTCCATAGTTATGAATCTGAATAGGGAAGAAGGCTAGATGGATGGACAGATGAGAAACAGTAACATTTGTGGGCAAAAGACATTAAAATTGGAGGAAAAAGCTGAAATGGTATGCAGAGGAGAATGAATATTATTGTTGGTGTTGCTCTTTTTAGTACAAAACGCAAAATAGCTATTTTATGGGGCAGCATTTTCACCAAGCAGCCTTCTTCATATCTAAATGTGCTGGTGTAGGAGTGCCCTGTGGGCACCGCTGGGTAGTACGTCAGTGTGGGTGCAATGTGGTACCGTGAGGGCGGATGGGTAGAGAGGAAGAGAAGGGGCAGAATCTGAAAAATGTGCCTCCGCAAAACCCTGGGGGGGTTAACATTTTGGTTTTCGCTGAGCCTTTGTGGTAGTGGACAAATGATCCCAGGAGTCGGACAATAATGTTTTTATGAGACTCTAAATGTTGAGCTCAACAAGGTCAATTGTGGGAGTGTAATGGCCAACACGTGGCCAGGCTTGAACTCCAGCAGCCTCGCAGTTGGTCTGGGGGCCAGAGGGGAAGAGAGGAGGGGAAGCAGGGAGGAGAAAAAGGGGGAGGAGGGCAGGGGCTCACCCCTCTGGATTTCACCAACAAACTCACACTTTGTTCTTATGAGAGACAAGAGCCACTCAGAACATAACGTACCTAGATGGCCAGACTATGCCTGGCCAGGCCAGACTGGGTCTTGTAAACTGGCCCAGAGAGATAATGTTTCCCTGTGGCTAATCTGTGCCTGGATGCCCACGCCCTGGCATCTAGTGAACAATAACCCTTTCCTGCTTCAAACAAAAATCCTTTTCTTGGTCTCTCTTGGGACAATTCAGACTTTTTACTGTCTGTCGCTCCCCTTTGTGTGTGAGTGTGTGGGTCAGAGCTGAGTGATTTATCTGTTTGTTATCAGGATAAAGGACTTCACTGTAGTCTGGCTGTCTAATTCACTGTCACTGTTTGGGAGCTGTGTGTACCTTGATTCGAACTAAAGTGGAGATACATATTATTGTCAAACAGAACTTGAAACTACTTATTTAAATACTAACAAAGATAGTGTGGTTTCAGTAGTATCTACGTTTACATTTTTGTATGTGCTTTTTTTTTTACCACTACTTGTGCTTTCACTAATGTGTTTGATCATGTTATGGGTCAGTGTCATCTCATACATAAAGCTCCTCTAAATAAAGTTAAATTCATATTAGTTTATTTGGTTTAGCTAATAGTATAGCCAGTGTGCAAATACAATCCTACACAGACAGATAAAACTCTGAGAAAGACTGCCGGTAGATGTCTTATGTGCATCTGTGGAAACGTGTGTGTGCTCTTATTTACATCTGATGTTGACAGTGTACTGTAAAGAAACTCAAGAGCAAACGGAGAGCAGAAGATTTACTCTTTCTTTTTGAAAAATGTGTTTTCAGCACACATACAGTCAATTCCCCGTCTGTCTTTTGTAAATTGAATATCAGTCACATCATGATGTGAAAATGTTATGTGACAAAACCTTCTAAGATGTAAGCAGCCTTTGAGCATCAACTGCTTAGATTGGCTGAACAAATGTTTAATAGGACAGAGCTTGAAGAGGCAGCCTCATCTTGTCTCTCCTTTGTCTCAAAGAGATAGTTGCATATTTAAATAGATGGACCTACTGTATGGTGTGTGTGAGTCCCTCCGAGGCCCTAGCTTCATGGTCCCCTGAGTGAAGCTGTATTTCTGCTGTTAAAAAGGGCTGGAGCACCAGACAGCTAATCAATAGATCAATCATAACATTTCCACTTCAAATCAATTACCCCGTGATTTCCTACCCATCTTTGTTGTTAATAGATTGTGCTTCATCATCTAGAATGATTTGCTTCATTTGATGCATTATTAAGAATGAATAAATTAGCTTTTTTGTTTTTAGTCATAGGCATATATGAAAAAATGTATGACTAAAAATGTAAATGTAAAGTATTTATATAGCGCTTCTAGTCTTGACAACTACTCAAAGCACTTTTACATAGTACAGGAATCATTCACCATTCACACACATTCACACACATTCACACACTGTGGCCGAGGCTTCCGTACAATGTGCCACCTGCTCATCAGATAAACACTTACACACATATACACTCCGATGGTTAAGTGTCTTGCACAAGGTAACATTGACATGGGACTGCAGGGCCAGGAATCAAACTACCAACCTTCCGATTAGCAGGCGACCGCTCTACTACTGAGCCACAGTCGCCCTAAAAATGTATATATATATATATATATATATATATATATATATATATATATATATATATATATATACATATAAATATATATACACAGTATAAATATATATACACAGTATAATTATATATACTATATATATATATATATATATATATATATATATACACACACACACACACACACACACACACACACATATTTTTTCATGTTCAACAACTTTAAAGGTACAATGAAGATTTGCGTCACAATAAAACTGTCAACACAATGAAAATTACAGCTACATATGAAGACGGGGAATGATTCAAAGGCAAAGAAGACATGGTGAGAGTGGCAGAGAAAGAGAAAAAAGTAATCAAGAGGGCACATTGTTTCCAGTCTGCACGCATGAGCTTGTCTTTTCACCAAGTTGAATTCCAGCCATTCAGATGACTGGAGTGCGTAGGCCAGGCCTCCAACGCGTTTCCCCGTCACCATCACAAGAGTTGCCATTCATGTGGCTTCACTGGCTGCGGGGACATCTGCACCACAACTCTTGTCACCTCAGCCCATCCGCCCCCCCCTTCCCTGCTGCACACTGCCCCGCTGAAACAAACACACATACACAGGCAAACGCATACACCGACACAAGTATAAGCACATACACTAAACTTCTGAAGCTAAATGCCAAAGGAGGGAATCAGAAGGGCATCAGAGATGGCTGTTGTCTGTGTACGCCCATGTGTGGGTTTGTGTGAATGGGACCCGAGGGTAGTGAGGTCTCTGATACCACAGGGTGCTGACGGGGGTGGCACATTACTTGGCCCGCTCGGGTGTGTCACGATGCTTGGAGGGTTGAGCGGGTGACAAACCCAAGGTTTTCAACTAAAACGACCCCCTGGCATTCCACACAGGCTTGTTACACCACAGTGACGTGGGTGGGCCAGGAGACCTTTGAGCCTATGGAGCTCTCTCATGTGTGTCCATTGTGCCATTGAATTCTGTATCAATTTCAAACATCTACACTGTATGGAACTTATTGGATCTTATTCTAGACAGCGCGTAGTGTTCAGACTAGATAGAAAGCACTCTGGATACAGCCCAAACAAAGTTATTTGGATAACTTGCTGGATGCAGTCAGTCAACAATGATCTGTAATTGTTTTAGTGTGTGTAGTGTAAAATTACTAAAATATGCTTCAATAACTGAAAGTATTCTATACAGTTCCCATTCATGATATTCCCAAGTTGGCTCTTCAGCTGGCATTTCACACCATTGGGTATTGGGCGTCAACACAGAGGTTTGTTGGATAAACATCCAACGCTGAGTAGGAGCGCCAAGCATCATTGTTATTGTTACTGCTTAATGCCATGCACCAGCATTGTTGTTTTGCAGCAATCAACACATACATATGTAATAAAGCTGAGAGGCAGAGGGACAATACAAGCTATTGTAACACCCAACTCAGATCAGCACAAAGGCCCACACCAGTCCAAATCAAAGCGAACACTAGCTTTTGCAGAAGGACTGGACATTAGTGTTTCCTAGTGTTTCCCTGTTCAGAGTTACCTGGCATTTCTCTTGGTCTTATTGGTTTAGAGTCATCTGTGGAGTGTGTTGGCATTTTTGTGAATGATTAGGGTTGATGGATGGTGATGAGAGTTCAATGGAAGGAAGGCCAGGAGGTGACAGGACATTTTGGTGTGACTGCAAAGTTGCTGTAGATTGTCCATAACTTACGTGTGTCTGTCTGTCTGTCTGTCTGTCTGTGTGTGTGTGTGTGTGTGTGTGTGTGTGTGTGTGTGTGTGTGTGTGTGTGTGTGTGTGTGTGTGTGCGCGCGCTAAGGGCAAACGTCGATGACTGTGTCAGGGGTGAGTGATAACCGCGGTCTTTTCAGCACTGCGGGGCGGGTCAGATGGGTGTGATGGATGGCTAGCAGTCTGGCCCCCTTCTTCACGCCTCTCTCCAGCCCAATGTCTGGAGATGTGAGCTGGGGTGGAGAGCTGTAGGGGCTGGGCTGCTGGGTGGTTGGGGGTGAACACGTCTAACCCTTGTAAGACAAAGGTTGTTTGCACTCTAAAAAAAATTAAAGAAGCTTATTCAGTGGTTCTTTTTAGGCTAAACTGTATTAAATATAACCACTACTGGCTAAACCTCTTTCTGAATGGAGCTGTCAGTTGTTCAATATAGCACCTGGAATTACTCTTAGTTTTGACATTGACAGTTAACAGATAAAAACAGTATGGAGAGGATTTTTTCTGGCTCTGGTTTTACATCTGCCTGTGAACCTATGAACTGCTAAATCTTCAACATGTCTATGAAAAACAGAGACCTGTAATTGTGAGTAAAGAAGTGTATGCTGTTTAGCTGAAATGGAATAGTTCATATACCTTCAAAGGCTTTAATACGTCATTTTATTATAGATAAATTTGGTTTAGGGACAACTGCAAGACCAAAAAGGGTCTCTTGTGTTTTACAGTGTGGTTTACGGTCTGATATGAGCTTAGTATTGTTTAGGAATATATAAAAATAGGAATATATAACTGGGAATATATAAAAATACAATGAACATAATTAATTTAGTATTAGTATTGATTTACACCTCATCCTTTCTTTTTCTTCCTCTAACTTTTCTTTCTACTGTTGGCCTTTCCTTACCTTTATTTTCTCATTCTTACATTTCCTTATTTGTTTCCTCCTCGTATTTTTCCATTGTGTCTGCCAGGGGCAATTCTAGGATCAGACTTTTAGGGCAGCTAACGTTTTTTGACACTATGATGGAACTAAACCTGACACTTTATAAGTCTCAGTAATAATTACATATTTGACACAATGTTCTAACATTCAACAATTTTAGTTGCTTACGGTTCAATTTGGGTTCTAATCTGCGCCATGAAATGACCAACCTCTTCTCTGGGGACGTTAAACTTCACAACCATCTCCTGCTATTCCTCTGACAGATTAGATAGAGCGAGAGTCAGCCAAAGGCGGGAGTCTGGCACAACCACCTCCAATTGGCCAACACTACGTTTCTGTTAATGGTAATTGTTTGTCTTCTATCACTAACTGACAAGTTCACAAACTCTCACTTAAACTCTAAAATTAATTTTAAAAAGGGTCTAAAATCGCCCTTGGTGTCTGCCCCTCTTTCCCTTCATCTCTTTCCTTCTTCTTTCTTCTCCTTCACCTTCTCCAAACATCACACAATATGCATTTACTGATACATACACATCTCAGGGGCCATTCGTCTTTCTGCACTGTTGAAGGTGATGGTGTATCTGACTCAACCATCCTTTTCTAATAGAGGTTGGCTTACCATGGCCAGGCCTGTGTTTCCCTCCTGTGTTTGAAGGCTCTGTGGACACTGTGGTATGCTGCTTTAGGCCCAGGCAAGCATACAGAGGGTAAGACAGCAACCAACACCCCAGAGAGGAGCTACAGTAACCTGCCTCATGTCTTTTCTCAATCTTCAAACACGAGGGAAACAGAGAGAGGGAGAGAGAAGCAACAAAGGCTGATGTGAAAGAGCACAAGGCCTTCGCACACCCAGGCTCACTAATTGATGGCTGCAGGGAGTGGGAGAGACAGTGGGAGCAATAAGAAAGCCACCAGACCCTGCGTATACTCTGCAGACTGTGTATTCAAAATGTCCATGCAGAAACGCATGGACACATATACATAAACAAATGCACATGGCGCACATTTAAAATATTCATCATTCACCTTCATGTCTTGTTGTACCATACCTATAGTCATTTCCCCCAGTATTCACACCTCATAAAACAACTTCTGCAGACACATGCAGAATTTGTTTAATCTCTCAAACATATGTGCTTATATGTGGGCATAAGTATAGAGAAGAGGCCCAATTTGCTGCTTTGTCACTGGTTTAATAATGGCCCACTGAAGGCCTAGGGCCACTATTTAATTGCTTTGGCCATGTGCACCAAAGAGGTGCCACACCAATTAATCCCCTCGGTGGCGGAGTGTACCGTCCCACGCCTGCACCCCCTGGTAGAGTTGTCCCGCAGGGGAAGGGTGGATGAGTTGAAGTGGGTGGAGAGGCACATTGGAACCCCCTACCAACAATGGGTACCAAATCCATACCCTCTGCCCTGCTTCACCACCATCCCCTTCAGCATCAATGGATCACCTTTCAACTATATAGGCAAGTAACGGAAGCGCAAGCAGATTGGTGTGAGAGTGATCCCCGATTCACTCTGTTAAATGGGCATGATGCAGCTGCATCAATCATATTTTAGTTGAGGTGGATATTGAAGCTTTACAACAAATCTCTGACTATTTCTATTAATTGCTAACAATATGGAAGAAATATTCACATTCTTTACTTAAGTAAAAGTAGCAATACCACCAGATAAAAATACTGCATACTTAGTTTAAGTATTAAAAGTAAAAATACTTCTTATGCAGAATGGTCTTTGTCATTGTTACATTATTAATATTGTAATATTATTATCACTAAAGCATAAACATGTAAGCAGCAGTTTTAACTTGTCAATATAGAGATGCTTACTATTTTATATACTGTGGGGTAGTTTAATCCATAACATAGCATCATATTGTATATGCTAATAGGTTTTCTGCAAATTAATGTACTGGAGTAAAATACAATATTTGCTTCTAAAATGAAGTAAAATAGATTTATAAAGTAGCAATACATTAAAATATGTGAGTGCAAAATACCTTAAAGTTGTGCTTGGTATGGTATTTGAGTAATAGGTTACCATCCACCACTGATCGCTAAATCAAACAAAAAGTGACAAAATTACCTCCAAATACAAATCATCCAGTGGGGTATGAGGGATTAAGATTTGATGAGAGTGATAGATTCACATACCCCTTACTTTGCCTGCCTACCCATGGGTCATGAGTCTTTACCCCAACAAAGGACCTGTCACCTCTACCCTTCATCCCCTCATCCCCAGGCCCCTTGACTCTGACTGATGGGGTAACCTAACCTAGTCTGGCCACTGCAGGCAAAGAAGCAGGTGGACAGGCAGACAACGAGAGAGGCAGGTTAGAAGGAAAGAGCCAGAGAATTGTTTATTTGCCTTTCTACATAGATATTAAAGCATATGGGGTTGGGGAGGGGAAGAAAGGGGTGTAGAGAGGAGGGCTGTGGGTGGATGCAGCATCTGGCTGATATGCAGCCGTGTACTGAGGCGATGAGGCGCCTCCAGCCCAGGAGGAGGTAAAGAGGCGCTTGTATGAGGGCAACACAGATAGCCAAATAGATAGACAGTGACAACAATAGCCTCCTGTAGCCCACAGCTTCAGTCATTCGCACCACTGACAAACTCTCTCGACCATATCATTCTGTGAACTTCCTTTTACATCTCACCTAAAACTTTACTCATCCTTTGTTCAGTTTCAAAAATTAGGATCCATCATGAATAAAGAACTGTCACGTACAGGGAAGGAGATCACTGGAAAGACAGGTCAGGACGCCGACTGACCTTTTGTCTTATTTAAAAATCAAAGGGGTGCCATTGCCAGGCCCGTAGGGGAATAGAGGTGGGTTGGGTGGAGAAACCAGGGTAAGTGGGGGTGTCTGGGTGCTAATCCATGGGACCATCAATGACCCTTGACCCCTTAGGGCATGGGGTTGGGCTTTGCTGAAATGTGGCTGTAAAAGTCAGGCCTTCCCTCTGCTCTTCAGGCAAGCAAGACCCTCCAGAGCCCTCCTCCCAGTAATGATTTATGGGTCAGAGTGCGATCGACACACGCTCAGCCCAAGGGATGACCCTAAATGGTAGTTTTGACACCATTGAGAGACGGGGTTAAAGGTGATCAATAACAAGCCACTGGAGAAGGAGAGACAGAAGGACAGATAGAGCGAGGAGGAGAAAGGGAGGTGGTTGATGAGGAGGAGGAGGAGGTAGCAGCTCTTTTTAATTGGCCTCTGCTCATTACTCGGGTCATTGTACACCACCACTTCTTCTGGAGCCAACCTCAAAGTGCAGTGCTCTAAAAAAGACCGGTTTGAAGTTTGACCTGCTATCGACTTATAGTAGAACAGTGCAACATTTTCTTTCAGGATGTTCTTAAACCCTACTTTAAGTGATGTCTATTATTACTCACTAACTATGCTTGTCTCAGAAAAACTGTATGATAAATAAAATCTTATCCTTCATGGCAATTTGTTTCCTATACTATACATACAATACCATGGGTTTTTATCATTGCAAGTCTTTGACACTGGCTCAGCAGCAAGGGTTCATAATACATTCAGTACATACAGTTATAGCTTCCTCTTGTACCAATGGTGGCACTAATTCTCATTATAAATAGATCCTGCATCCTGTGTTTGCATGTTCAAATTAAGTGTCTGCTCATACCCATTGCTATATGTTTCCCAATCTGTGGATGTTTAACTTTATGTGCATGGGTGGCTGTATAACAGTTTCTCTAGTGTACTGTACTCTCCTGGTGCTTGTACTGAGGCGAGAGATGCCTAGTGTGAGTAACAACCCCTCTCTTTCTACTAGACACCACACACACACACACACACACACACCAGAAGTCTTGGAGTATCTCTCAGAAGTGAGCTGATTAGGCCTAAGACTGAGGACTGCTTTGCCTAATCATATCGCTGCATCCAAATCATCTGTGTACATTTCTAATTACATAGTGGCACGCGGTGTCCTTGAGCACAGTGGCAGGTCTCCATTTCATCTCTGTGCTGTCTACCCCCCTTACTTGCCTTATTTTTTTCCTCTCTCCTTATTTTTTTCTATCAGCCTTATCTTTGTTGTTGTTGTTTCGGTTGACTGTGCACTGAGCAACAGCACTCATTTGCCCACCAATCTTCGTCCTTTGAACTCAGCATTGCAGGGCAACGCCGACTGTCGGGCAGTGGGATCATCTTTGATGATCTGTTTATTGTCCGGCTCCAATTTGCAGGGGTTCACAATATAATATCCATGTTGGCACGCATAACACAACGGATCAGTCATGTGTAAAGGACTACAGCAAAGAATATTCTTTGGGTGTGGATTATAGGATGGCACACAAACAGTGTAGGGTAGAGCTGGTAGTTTCTCAGATACTTTTGTACTTCCAAGAATTCTGTTTGAGAGTCCTCTCCCATCCTTTCCAACATTTTCCATATGTCTTCTTAAGAAACAATAGAACTGCTCGTGGTATGCAGAAAGATGATGTTGCAGCTGCTGTGTCTATACATTTGTGAACTCTGAATAGCCACAGATTTTTTTCTTTTCTTTTTGAATACCCTTGATGAAGGAAGGCTATTGCAGTGCACTCTAGGGTTAGATTACCTTTCTATTGTTGATCTGCGTGAGTCTCTACTGCAAGGTCTTGTCTTTTCTTTTCTTTTCCTTGTCTCTTCTCTGCATTGAACCTTGTTATTGCAGTCAGAAAGCATTGCAATGCCTTTGCTATAGTTAACAAAAGCCAGGTTTGGAGGTGATGAGAGGGGGGACAACATTGAACATGGGAATGTCATGTCTTCTTTGGCACGACAATTAACTTTGCAACCTTGTGCAGTAGTTTAAAAGGACTCCTCCACACCTGTGCTGTGCGATTTCCGATGTGTGATCCTGAAAAGACTAAAAAAACATTTATTATTACTGGTTTGGTTGGTTAGTATGTCATACCTAATACGTTTCCTTGGGCTATTTGCAACTCTCTGTAAGACATCCTACAAAATGAAGGCAGCTTGTGCAGTACAGATGATTGCATTTATCTTGCTTTTCCCACTGTGTTCTTATCACCTGTTAAGGTTGTCACAGTCATTGTTTAATACCAACCCGCTCACTGAATCAGTCGTAATTGCTGCTGCTGAATGCCTCTAAAGTCAGACTTTTTTCTCATTGTATGCCACCAACAGTAACATTTATGTGATGCTGCCTGGAGGCAAGTTCCTGAGATATCAGTTCTCCACTCTCAGAACTGTTAGTCACACTGACAGACACCTGAGGCGATATAAAATGTCCCTCAAAGCCATGAAAGAGAGAAACGGGCTACTTCTCTTCTTCAAACCCTCTGAGTGAGGAGCAAAGAGATGCAGAGGGGTGGGGAGATACTTTCTAAAGCTGCACTTAAAGCCCTTCGCATATGGGGGCCATACCTTGGAGTAGACATAAAGCGGGAACCCATATAGCTACAAGGCCCAGTATCATAAATAACACAAGACTTCTCCTCTCCCATCTCCGTCTCCTCCAGTTCACTGCTGGAGTGTTTCATATGGTAACTAGGTGTTCACTGTGTGGCCACATTGTTGCCCATCTTTCAAGTGGCTCAGAGGAGGAAATCTTGAGGTAGGAGAAGAGACGGAATTTTTGATGAAAAAATACATTATTCTGTTCTTTTTCCAGTCTCCATCCCTCCTTCACTGCCACTCACTGTGGGAGAGGAGTATTTATTACATAAACGGTAAAAAGAGGAGAGGAGAACAAGGCTTCAGGAAGAGGTGGTAATAGAGAGTAAGAAAGCTATAGGCTATTTTACCTATCAAGTTAAAAATGTTGGTTAGATGGAGGAATGATCACTTTTTCCTCCTCCACACTTCTACAGAGTAATATGTGGCTATGCAGAGGATGTGTGTTGTAGATGTCCTCTATGCAATGTAATCAGTGTCACTTATATCTCAGTATAAATCCAATAGAACTTCACCATTACCTGCCATCAAATGAAAAGGATGCATACATCAAAGTAGAAACTGCATTTAGAGTTTGCTATAACATTCTTGAAATGATGCACCACATGTGTTTTTGCATTTGCTAATAGGCACTTTCTAATAACACATACTATTTGTCGTTATTTATCAATAAGCTACTTTATGGATTTCAGTTATTAAGGATTCATAAGGTAACTTTTGGGGTCCCCATGTTATGGACTTGCAAGGTGCACTCTTGGTTATCAGGGAGTGTGTAAAACTTTAATGAAAGACGTCTTTCCTGACAATAATCTAATAATTCTGGAGTTGTTAAGGGATGGCTTTTGATCCATGGTGCTCTTCAATTTTTTCCATGTGTACGTAATCAAATTATCTATTGGAGGGGTCTTCATGATGAATTTAAGACAGCAAAAGACAATTGCTGCTGGAGGAGAATAAACACCAACCCATGGGGTATTTCACAGCCTGGCAACCCAAAACATGTTCTTACAATTGGCTTATTACTCTGCCTACCAGTATATTGGCTCTCCAGCATCACCCCATCTCTCTGTACATGAGGATGATCTGGAATCCCAACTAAGTAAACTATTCAGCCGCTCCTATTATTTCCATAATTGCCAGCATTGTAGTGGTGTTTGTAATGTCATTAATAACAGGCGTTGGCATATAATACGCTTAATGTTATTTATCTGTTGGCAGATAGCTTGATGCTGCTAATCCTCATTCATTTGCTGTGGATCAATGCAAATCCGCTAGCGTGAGTGAAATCCCCTCCCCCTTTCCAGAGCCGATGGTTCCTAATGTATTTTCCCACCATTAACCAGCCATAATCCCTGCTAATCATCACTAATCCACATCTCCTGTGTGTGACGATACTTCCCTGATGAAGGAGGCATGGTGTTCGCGAGCACCCAGGCATTGCTGAGGCTGAAGCTCTTCTGCTAGTGCTGCCGAGGGCCCACTCAGTGTAGGAGAGCAGACTGCTGAGAGGGGAAGAGGAGGAAAGGAGGAAAGGGTGAACTGTGGGGATTCGTAGGTCAAATAACTGGCTTTTGCTGTTTTGTGATGAGTTCTGCTCATGTATTATTGATTTATTGGCATAATGGAGGTTGTGTCCCTCCATACGGCACAGAATAAAAATTGCATATCATCAAAAAAATAACAGTTGGTACCAGTCACCACAATCTCTCTTGTCTTGTCAACTGTGGACTCCTTCTGTTTCCCCATCTATGTTCACTCTGTAGGCCCCTGTGTTTTCGCATTGCATTTCAAACCATTTCTATTGGTCATTTAATGTACCATCGGTAGTCTGAGTGGCTGTCCTGATACTGGGGAGGTTTAATGGTTGATCCCTGACTGAGTCACATTTAAAGCTTTTAAAAATGATGGGACCTGGTGTTTCTCTGCTTGGCTCACTACCTGCACAGAAAGAACAGTTTACATCCAGCAGGTGTTGTACATCTCAACCCAAATGAGATTTGTTTACTAGCTTGATATTTGACATGAAAAGGAAAACACAATTTAGCCTCTGTTATCAACTTCTGCAAAGGTGCAGAATTTAGTAATTGTGCAGGTGAAGTTATTTTTTTTTTTATACATGTCTGAACTGTGTGTCTTACGGAAAAAAAACACAAACAGGTAAAATGATATAGACATTAATAGTTAGATCATTGTTTAATCGTTATGTTGTTTTTGTTTTGATTGTTAATTTCAAACTATGAGGGACACATATTTGATGGTGTTGTACCCAGGTTTAGCCAGCGGGGGGCGCCTGTGACCCGCTGTTCTCTGACAATTGGTTTGCTCCCTAATGTTGGCCTTCTCTCCCCCAGTGTGACCACCTCAACCAGTGCAAAGACAGCAGCACGAAAGGCCCGATTTTAAAATCCGGCAGTCTTTATATTTTTTCAATGCCTTACACCGCCGTAGCCTACAAATGACCGCACACACATTCATCTTTTGAAAAATCGCTAAACTCAAAAGGCAGAGAAATGGCCGTGGACTTGGATTAAGTGACAAAAGATGTGTAAATGGCATTCATTAATAACCGTCGAGTAAATGTCTCTCTCCAACATCAGACCTGCTACTACTCAAACTTTTTATTTCATAGCCTATTTGTGTTAGATTAACGGCACACCGTCACTGAGAAAGTAGACCAATAAAATATGAAAAAAATGGAAATAACTTTTCCCTGATAATGGAAATAATAGCCTAACATTTTTTTTGCTTCTTTTACAAACTTAAAAATTGTCAGATTCGTGGATGGCTACACGCTTTACACGGGGATTTCGAGTATGAGTATAAATGAAAACGTAAATGTGGTGAAATGAATTAAAATCCAGCGCCTGCAATAAATCTCTCCATGGACCCAAACTGCATCTAATATGTAGATGTAAATGTAGAAACAATAATGCGCACTGCATCTGTGTCCCGTGACTATGGGTAGGCTTATATACGCTATACAGAAGACAGTGGGGCCTAACTTTAAGACTTAAGGCCTATTTAATATATGACTTAGAGAAATTGATTATTTGTTTAGGTGCTAAATAACATTAAAATGTGTTGGCTGTGAATGCGGGCCTGTCTTCACTCTTATTAAACATTAGGGCCTGCCGTTTTTTGTTTATCCTTTATGTTTTTTCTCTCTCTATCTTTAGAAAAGAGGCGGATTTTTGCCTGCAGGCACTTCTGTCTCAGATCAAAGATTCGTCACAATTCGCCTTTAAAATGTTTCAAACATGACAAGTGATGATGGTTTATATAAGGAAAACGATTGAAGGAGGCCCTTTAGGTTACTCTCAATAAAAAAAGTCACCTAGGTACTACTTCTACTACTAATAATGATAATAATTATAGTAGTACAAATAATAACCACTCAATGAAAAGACAATGATTCCGTAGTGATATTGCACAATTTAATACTGCGATTATTACACAAAGATGTGAACAACGTCAGAGACTGTGTGGACTTAGCAGGGAATGCCTGAGGTAAAATACTGTTGTATATTCCCTTTAACAGCACATGTACACAGCTTCTGATTTAAACGAGCGCCTGTTACATAACGAATCACTGTTATTGAGACTGAACACATGGTGTGCTGACCACTTCCCGATGCTCAGCACACCGAACAGCATTCCACTTTAAGATCATGTTTATCTTTGTTTGCCTGGTGATGCCACAACAGACAACAACAAAGGACGAGTGGTTTGGATCTTAATGAAGACAAAAGACCATTTCTTGTATATATGTTTTATGTAAGTAATAAAATATTACTATAACATAAATATAAATGTGACTTTGCAGTCTACATTTAGCAATCAACATACAACCAATGTAGTAAACAAAAAGAAAAACATACTGAAATCCACTGCAACATAACCATTAACAGAGCTAAACAAAAAGCTCCAAACACGTTTAAGAAATAAATATATATATATAAATGGTCAGATTCATAAATGAAATCATATTAAAATATCTTCTTGGAATTAGTAAGTGTACAAAACTGCCCGGGAAAAAAAAACAAAAACAAAACAATATCTCAGGACAAATACAAGTTTACATATTGGACATATTTACATATCGGAAATAATCCTGGCAACATTTTCTCTAAAATCTTTTTTTCCACTATTATTCTTTTTTTCTTGAAAAAAAAAATGTTTTCCCCTCATCTGTATTGGATAGCACTGCTGTAGGCTTTTGGACTGGTCCAACATTGAGAAATGACACACAACGTATGACATTTTCAGATTTCCTATCAGGTCAGAAAAAAATAAATATAGGCTATCTAAAGTCCCTCCCTTCATCGCTTCTCTTTAAGGTATGATTATTTTCTTTTCTCCGAATCCAGCGTTTTAATATAATACAGTGGATTTATGGGACAAAGGAAACACGGTGTGGTTGTAACCAGATTGAAACATCTAAAAACACAGAGGAACAAAAAAAATCATGTACAGGCGTGATATTCCGACATGGGGCACTGAAGTTACCTGAGTTATTATTACTTTTCATTTCGAATTTGACCAATCTCTCTTTGAACGTTTGGAATCCAACAGGATTAACAGGCAGTGAGCAGTGTGAGCTGACAGCGCTCTGTGGTGATAACCAGGAACCTGTAAACATGGGATGTATTATGTTTAAGCCTGTGGAGGTCAGCTCCACTCACAACTGTATTAACAAATCTAAAATTGCAATAATAATAATTTCCAACGAAAAAATAAGTGCTCCATGCAAAGAAAACAATAATTTGAAAACAATCTCCCCCACCATTCCCACCCCCTTCCTTTTAGCGTCTGGTGCTGTTTGCAAATTTCGACGAGGTCAGCTGCAAAGCTTTAAATATTTTTTTAAGGCATGGAGTCAGAACTTGAACGTCCTGTTTCACTGGACGTTTTTCTGAAACGTGTCTGACCTTAATTATGAGTGTTTTCGGGTGCCATCATTTACATCACTTTTCCACCATCAACTCCCACTGAGTAAACAGAAACATTAGAGGCTGCTCTGATGAGTTACAGTACCTATAGCAAATAATGAGAGAAATCATAGACAAGTGTGCAGAAAGAGACACTGAAGTTAAAGTATTTTCAAACCAAAACATCACACTCAATATAACAAAGAAAGTATACACTAATATTCAGAAATCTGGTTAATTGGTTTAAGCCTGCAAAAGCAAAAATGTCCATTCGGTGTAGGCTATTCATCTCCAGTGTTGATCATTTTCAGGCAACCAGCTCATTCTGGTGAGCGACAACAGTTCATGGTACATATGGTCTCCGTTGCCACATTTAATGACTCCCCATTTGAAAACAGCCATAGGATATCAAATTAACTTTATATGCCTTCTCCTCCATATAATTTTGGTAAATAAAGATCTTTGTTTCACTTTAAATGCGCACGGAATCAGTAATAGCGAATATTTTTTTGTCTTTTTTTCTTGATTTTTTTCTTCTTAACATGTTCACTCTTGCCATCTATTTGTTGGACATGACGATCTCCGAATACTAAGGGCAAAACTCGTTTGTTCAACTTTTCCATGTCTCTTTTCTCTCAGGAAAACAAAAGCCAAACTTAAATACTGTAAACTCCATAGTCCCTTTCCCTTTTCTATCCCCTCGCGGAAATGCTCGGATTGTTCATGAAAACAGTCACTGTACAGGACTCTGTAGTGTGCGGTGTAGTGGAGGAGTGTCTGCTTGGGAATATACGTCCTCCATATTCGGGTGAGGGACCCCAATTGGTGTCATTCTCTTTTCTTTTTGTCTTCTGTTGCAAAACCAAACACGAACAACCTCTTTTTCCAACTGCAGAGTGTTGGCTAAACTGCTGATTTCATGAGCAGACGGCTTTGGGCATTTTAAGAAATGATTTTCCAGCGCCCCTTTCACTCCCACTTCAATGGAGGTCCTCTTCTTTCGTTTCCTGCCCTGCGCAGCAATCTTGTCCAAATTGGTGGGACTGCCCGTGTTTGAGTCTGTCTCCTCCAGCCACTTGTTTAGGAGCGGCTTAAGTTTGCACATGTTCTTGAAGCTGAGCTGCAGCGCCTCAAACCTGCAGATTGTGGTCTGAGAAAAGACGTTTCCATACAGAGTGCCTAAGGCCAAGCCCACGTCCGCCTGCGTAAAGCCCAGTTTGATCCGCCGCTGCTTGAACTGCTTGGCGAACTGCTCCAGGTCGTCGGAGCTGGGCGCGTCCTCGTCCGAGTGGTCCTGGTGGTGGCTGAACGCCTGCTGGGGCGACTCCATCTGGTTGTCGTGGCTACCCGAATCATCGTGGAGCGGGTCCCGCATGCCATGGTGCAGGGAGCCGGGCTGGGGACTCAGCATTGCGTTGAGGTTTGTGTATCCAGGCTGCGAGTAGACTAGTGGCTGGTGGCCGTTGGATGGGGACAGCGAGGATAAGTGGTGCGTCGTGGTAGGCGCCCAAGAGCCATGGTGGCTATTCTGCGTCTGCTGGTGCACCAGGTGAGATCTGTGATGGAAGCCGCTGCTCAGGTCCTCCCGGGTCGCCTGCACGCTGGCTTTGTGCTCCTGCTGTCCGATGTGGGTGCCGCTGGACCAGTCGGTGTTGGAGGTGGGCAGCCACTGGTGGTGCGTCAGGCTCATTGGGTGTCCCGTGTTGGTAGCCGCAAGCCCTTGCAAGTACTCGTGGTGCATCATTTTCTGCACCTCTCTGTAAGTCGTCCCCTGATGCATCCTATCCGAATCCGGATGCATGAGCGGGTTAGACGGTAAGGAGTTATTCCTCGGAATATACTGAGCTGTTGTCGCCATGGCTCCTACTTCGAAAACTGACGAGCACTTCGGAGGTCTCCAGGCTTTAGAGCCAAAACGCAACAACCTGCTCTGGGAGGTCTTGGGGAAGAGCGAAGACACGCCTCCCTTCCGCTTGTATTGGCTCCTCTCCGATTCAAGCCCACTAGGGACATATTCAATAGGCGCAGGGTTTCAGAGCATGGTAGAGCGCATTTTTCGCACAGGATGGATAGAGCTCCGATCTTACATATGTTATAGAAAAACACATGTTCTATCTATTAAATGTCTCTTTGAGTTTTTAACAGTACTCATCTCATTTCGTGTACCCGCGCACAGATAGCCTCCCGTCTTTCTGTTACATTTTTTTTATTGCAATTCTTTATCTCTAAAGAAGATGAACAGGGCTGCAGCAGCGGGGTATGATGAGGTTTCCCTGGGTTTAGATCGGTTGTTTTGCAAATAACCACGTGGGGGAGTACGGTGATCTTTCTGAAGGGTTGCTCCCCCTCCTACCCACATCCAACATACACATATACAAACACGCGCCCGTGCACCTTTATAATAGGTCACTGATGATTATAGCGCTCCTAATTTTAAATAGATTATAAAGCGCGATGCTCCAGCTCTGCAGCCACCCACACCACGAGAGGCATGTAAATAAGCGCTATGTGATGTGTCTGTGAATGCTGCTGTAAACGTGTGACAAATTTGAAAGAATTTGCTTTATTTCAAAGCCTCCGCGTATGTCATTTATTTGTATTGTCTCGGTAATTTTCAATGTTGTATGATCTCATCATCACCACCCACTTAGTTATGATAGGCCAAGATACACTCTCTCTCTCTCTCTCTCTCTCTCTCTCGCTCTCCACACACACACATACACAAAGATACATGCACACACACGCACACACAGGTGACTATTAGCCTATACACAATTTATTCTTATCATTCAGTATCTTATTTTGAAAAGCCGAACGCAATGGTATATAGGTATAGTTCCATATTTGATCATAATCATTAATAGTTTATCACAAAACAGTCTAATTTAATTTATTACATGACAATGTATCCTCACTGCCAAGCTGCTGCAGTTGTTCTAGATTTTCCCTGGAAATTTAGACTCAGCTGATTCAAGAAAATAAAATAGGCTATATATATATATATATATATATATATATATATATATATATATATATAAATATTACCTCTCGAAGCATTTTACTAAGCAACTTGGAGAGAGAAACCTTGTGTTTCTTCCTCCTGGCTCCTTCCTCACTACCTCTCCCGGTTGATCTGATTATTTTTCCCTTCACGTTTTGTCCCAATAGCAAATTACCAATTCTATGAATTGCAAAGCAGCCTCAGAGACGCTGAGGGGTAGAGAGTGAGAGGGGGGGGAGATGCGAAGATTGAAAGGGATCTTTGCAAACACAATCACGTTCTTAAATGGAAATGCGGGGCTTTAAACAAATCTTACATCTCTCCCGTTCCATTCGCCTAAAACTCTGCAATCAGGCACATGTTCCACTCCTTCTAAAACAGGAGCTTTTGGGGAGCTTTTTCAGGCGCAACAGTCCCATTTTAATCATTTACCTGAAAGCAATGTTTTGCCTTTTATCTCTGCGCGTGTTTGTTTGTTGTCATCTTCCCCATGCGACTATTCTCTGTCTATTTACAGGACGACTCAACTCTAGTGTTCATTTTAATCCGGGACTACATGACTAAAAGGTAAGTTGTCTCCTTTCTGCTGGGAGGGCGTCCTTGCTGTACTCTTTTCTCCAGCGTTAACAATGTAGCGAGTGTGTGTGTGTGTGTGTGTGTGTGTGTGTGTGTGTGTGTGAAAATGTTGTCGGGGTCACAGGTGCTCGTCATCATCTCTTGAAAGGCGTGGTTTTTGTCCCATCCTTTATATATTTATTTCAGATGAGTGGGAGACAATCCGCGCGAGTTACCTGCGTGCTATTTTAGGGCAATTTATTAGTAACAAGGATTTTTAGATATGTGATGAGGTTATCAGTGCATTGCAGCTTTTATAGGCGGTATTAGTGATATATGTCATTTTAAGAAACACTCCTAATGATGTTGCATTTTGGAAAAAAAAAATTCTTTTCTTTAATTCACGTGAAAAAACATTTGCATTTAAACAGGCTTGTTCTAACATGAAATAGAATGGACCACAGTTGTACCTACCAATAGCCTATATATATTTATTGAATTATTTATTGAATTATTTATTGTAATTAATTGTTGATAGAATATGGCATGGGGATATGCTATACAATGTAAATAATAATAATAATAATAATAATAATGACATGAGACAATGATGCACAATGCTTCTCTAACGCGACTCGTTAATGGGAAATCCCAGCCAGGACATTTCTTAATGTCAGTATCTTAAACTCCCGAGGGAGCTCAGTGGCTGTGTGTCACTGCTATAAGGGACCGGAGCTCCATGCAGCTCTCAGTTAATGAAGATGCGTTAGCCATTCAGTCATTCTTGTCTCCCAGTCTATAAAAAGCAGTGGTTTCTGCCACACAGACCCAGTCTTGTGCTTTGCCATGCCAGCGAGGGGCTGCTGGAAAAGAAAGATCCAGATGCTTTGGCCCTTTTGTAAAGAATATGGCCTTGTGTGCGCTGAGGTGCATTTTTGCCAGGACGCTCCACGTTTCCATGGTGCGCTCGATGAAAGGGATCACACAGAACTTAGCAGCGAATGACAGGCCGTACAGGAAAAGCGGCTGGAAATGAACACGATATGATGGGTTTTAAAAAAAAAAAATAGAGTGAAAAAAGAAAAAATTGCGAGGCACACTCAGTGTGAACCGCGGATATAAGTGTGGAGGAAGTTGGGTGACCCTTTAACTCGGAAAAAAGTGTGCGCACAAGTATCTTCTTTGTATCACCCTGTAAACACAAGTCTCTGATTTAGGCCCATTTTTCACTTTCTCGCGAGTTTCCAACCCGTGATGTCTTGACATAACGTGAACATGCAGAAACTGAAACATTGGAACTTACTCTCTATAAATTATTGTGACATGGACAGGATACTATAAACGTTATGCTTTTGCTGACCAAACATACGATCTATGTTTAACTAAATGCAATGAGTGTAATTTAAGTGGTTCTTTTTTAGAATGAAAGGCCTTTTATTTTTTCAGTCAGTCAAGTGTTAATCTTTCCCCCAGTCTACTTAATATGCAGCAGTCATTGTCAGGACGCGCCTCAACCAATAGGACCCCATCGACCCTTCAATTAAACAACTTTCTCTCTTTCTGTCTCTTAGGCTTGCTATCAGTACAGTAGGGATGCAGTGTAAAGAATGAATAATAATGCATATAAATGAGCCATGACAAATACGAGAAGAATTGTGAAATAACGTCACATCATTTCCTGCACTCTTCAATAAGATGCTAAAATAATACAGAAAAGTGCTTTTCACCAAAAAACTATTGAAAATAATACAAACTATTATAAAACATGAATAAAGACGTTATTTTGTAAAGTAAAGTAAAAGGTAAGATTTTAAAGCAGGTTATTTTAGGCCTCCTCCTAAAGGCCTACATATGCAGACATGTAATTTCGAAATAAAGTTTAAGCTAATTATCAAGTTTTATTTCCACAGGTATACCTGACACAACACTCTCAGACTCTTAAGACGGCCTCGGCCTCATATTAGATGTTAAATACAAGTCTTCCTCAATTCCAGGGGGAACATTTTGACCTGCCACAAGCTATATTTAGATTTTAACATTCCTGTGATGTACCGCCCGAACTACAGCAAGTAGAATAATATCCACCAACTTCCTCAATCAGATAATTATATTTCGTTTTCAGTATTTTTTTTTTTTTTTTTGATAGACACGAGTAATAGGCACTAAATATGCAATAGCAACAAAAAAAAAACGTGTTTGCCCATCCATTTTGAAGACTAAATCGTCCCGTGCTTTTCAGGTAACTTTTTTCTCTTTCTTTTTTGGCTAATGAACTTGGGCTATTCTGCCAGCATCCCCTGAGAATGCAACGGGGGGAGAAACGCTTCTCTTGCGGTAAAAGGTGCGAGTTTCTTCCTCTATCTCCCGGCTAATTAGGCGGGGTCTGAACGCGCCAGAATGAATATTCATGAATGGCACCAGCGCGCAATTAGTAGTGGAGAGAGTTCCCAACTTCAATCCCCAAACAACGCAGTTTGCAGAGAAATGGGGTACTGGTCCCCCCCTACTCCATGTGTCTCTGCTTCTGCTTAAGTACTCGTTGAGACCTCACTTATACTGTCAACTCTTATCAGCCAGTCTCCTGCTCCCATTCTCAAAGCAACCACCAACAAAAGCTATTTGTCCACTTCATGTAAATCTCCATGTTGGGAATAACAGCTAATCCAATTAGATTTCTCAATAACTTTTGAAGAGGCCAAAACAGATATTTCTTGTGTCAGTTGAGGTTTTTGGTGTTTTTTGGAGTCACTTTATGAACAAAATCTAATTTAAAATCTCAATATCTAAAAGCCAGAATTTTTAAAAAGACTTCCCTGATATGACCACATCAAACACACTCCATGGGGTTGAAGGTCTACACGTGTAGCAGAAACTGACACGCAAATGTACATGTACACTTGCGGAAACACAACCTGCATGCACCAAACTAATGACGCATATCATCTGACAACACACAATTCCATAAGCGTCACACCTCACTATTACAAATCCTCTGAATTGCCAATGGCCCCTGGTGCACACATCTACTGCAATCCCCTAAAGCCTCCCTCTACCTGTCTCTTGGTTTGTGTGTCACATCGGTGTGAGCCTTAGCCTGTGTGGCTTGCTGCCCGTCCGTCCGCCCACCGAGGACCCACAATCCTCTGCTTTGAATTCAAGATGATTCTTATCCCCGACCCCCTCCTGGCCCAGCGCTTGCCTCTTGCCTCCATAAAGATGTGTTTATGTATGTATGTATGTGCAGAGGGGAACACGGGGAGGTTTTTCAAGGGTTGGGGGGAGATAAGCAGAGGAATTTGAGGCCAGTGAATATGGATGGGGTCCCTGCTTTTAGAGAGCACCGCTGATAGAGAGGTAAACAGCTCCTGGCCAGGAGAAGGAAGGAGGGGGAGAGTTGAAGGGGGGCGGGTGGCTGACGCATGCACTGGCATACATTTGAGGCCTAACTCTATATCCCTCTCTCTCTCTCTCCGTTTTCCACTCACCATCTCTGAGGACTATCATTATTTCTTCACCTTATTCTGTCGTTATATTGTCAAGTTGTTGCTTTTGGACAATCTTGTGGATTTCGACAATGAGGTCCCATTATCAATACATGGACAGCGAGGGTGTTGGCAAACCTCGGGCTCAGAAGTTCTTGGTTTCTTTTTGCTGATGTGGCATTTGTTACAAATGGTAAAATCAGTGCAAGTTTTTGGTTACAGGTGGCATTATTTATTTTGCATATAGACCGTCAGTTGTTACTGCCAGTCATGGTAACAGTCATCATTATTGTTACAAATATTGGTATTCTCATTAGGCATCAACAGAATCTCTCTAGCCATCCTGCCTACAACTCCATGCTCTTATGTCCTCTAGTTAAGATGATGACAAGACTGGCAAACTTGACGATCTCACACTTCTGACCCTCACTCCTTTTTTTCTCACTGTTCTTGTCTTCTCTTCTCTTCTCCCGATTGGTACTGACAGGTCCTGCGAGGCTCAGTGGCTGGCCAACACGAAGGCCACAACCCAACAGGACACAGCAGGAGTGAGTCGACATGTGTCGCACATATTGTCACAATGTGTGTTTGTGTAAATATGTTGCCTGCTGTGGAACGTCTGTTGTTCACAACTGCTTGGTCTATTCAAGCATCTTTACCCTTTTATTTTAGAGGTAGGTGTATGTGTGTGTGTGTGTGTGTGTGTGTGTGTGTTTTTGTGTGTGAAGACTGAATCACTTACTCACTTACAGTATGTAGCCCTTTAGTTTTGTATTTTCTGTAATCTTTCCATATTGAGTTAATGAAAGATTTTAAAAGCTGTTTTCTAAACCCAAAAATGCATGTTTATTTAGAAAAAAAGTCCTCTTTTAAGTCCTGATAATTCACGTCACAGTTGACACCTTAGCTGACAAAGCCTCATTGTGCTGCACAGTTTTGAAGACTTTAAGTTTTGTGAAGGTTGGGACCTTAACCTCTAAGCCACAGAGTTGCCAATTTCTGATTTGTTCTGTTACAGTTTATTTGGTGAACAACATCTTTGCATTTGGCTAATTCAGAGTAGTTGCTTTGTTGAACAGGTAAGCCCTCTCAGGCCCTGACTTTCCTTTGGGACAACAGCTTAGTTTTATCCCACTTGATTGCTCTCTTGGCCACAACACAACACAGCTCCTCTCTCTCTCTCACACACACACACACACTCCTAAGAACTTCCACACTAAGGCCCCACCGCAAAGTTATTAATGAGCTGTTTAATTTTAATTAGATAGTAATTCATGTTAATGCCTGCTTAATGGAGCCAAATAATTCCCCTCGGTCACTCGGGGTCTTTATGCTTCGTTTACCAGCCCCTGCAGTTATTCTCTGGCTTTTGTTTTCATATTACATTTCCAAGTCTTCTTTTTTTTTTACTTCAAGCAGTTGGTGAATGATGAAACCATAAAAACGGGAAACATATGGGGTAAGTGAAGCGTGTGTGTGTGTGTGTGTGTGTGTGTGGGTAAAAGAGTGTCAGTGTGTATCAGTGATAGTGAAAGCTAGTATTCATGTTTGTGTTGTTTTTATTTATTTTTAATTTTTATTCGAGTGCTTATTTAACCAACTGTGTTTTTGTACCAATATCTACGCACACTATGCGCGCCCACACACGGCCACGCACGCACACACATACCCGCCCACACACACACACACACACACACACACACACACACACACACACACACACACACACACACACACACACACACACACACACACACACACACACACACACACACACACACACACACACACACACACTCCTTAATGTACAAGCCACTACAGTAAATGCCTTAAGTCAGACCAAAGAAAAGGTCAAACTCAGTATTGAACGCTAAGTAGGGTTAAACCCTCAGGTTGAAGTGCAGGGACCAAGACATTTGCAGAGAGGTCTTGACCTTTTTTTCAAGGCCAGGCGTCAGGGTAAATTGCCGCTGCCTCTTGTCACATGTGCATCCACTGCGCTGCAGCTTACCTAGGGAAAGCATTTGTTTGAGCCCCCCCCCCCTTGAGGTTTAAACATCGGTAAGGCTGTGTAAAAGTGACCACACTGACTCGGACCACTGTGTGTGTGTGTGTGTGTGTGTGTGTAGGGAGAAGCGGAGGGGTCAATGCTGTTGAGTCTGTCTCGGTTCTGTCTGGGTGCCTTGGCTCTAACGGAGCACTAAGCTGAGTGGTCGAATTGAGTTAGTGGCTACAGACAGGCTTTTAATTGTTGATTGACCAGTCTGAGTGCTTCCTGGGCTGGGGTCACTGCAGAGAGCAGGCGGGGAGGTCCCCAGGCCCCAGCGGCAATTTAAGCCACGCACACCCAAGCACCACAGAAGGGCAGAAAGAGATGGAGAGGACGATGGTGCAAAGGTACTTAGGACATGGCGAGGGGGATAGATAAGAGCTGAGAGACATCAGAACGTTTTAAAATGTGTTGTGCTTCATTCTTTTTATTTATATTTTTTTATATGAAGTTGGATCTCAGGATTTACAGGGCCCGTCAGTCTGTTACAGTCACTGTGAGCAGAGCCAGCCTTGAGGTCCACAGATTAGCAAGTTCAATGTTTACTCCTCCACAAAATCTCAGCTCCTTCATCTGTTTGACAATTACAAATTTACTCTGTACCCATTCTATTCACTTCTTTGCCCCTGCACTCCCTCCGTCTTTATCCTCTCTTCTCTTTCCCCCTCTCAGCCCCACAAAAGCCCATTCTGCTGTTTTAGCGGGTTAGCTCTCCTCTCCTCCTCCTCCTCCTGGCTCACAGCAGGTGCCCGTCCTCGGCTAACATTTGTTATCTCTAATCCTGCAGGTTCGGCGCACAATAAGGAGCGTAGTAAACTCTCTCTCAGACCTAATCCCACCACTCCGTTTTTGATGGCGCTCCCCTCCTCCTCTCCTCTTTTCTCCCTTCACTATCTCTCTTTTAGGCTGCTGGGGGGACACTCCACTTCTCTGATTGCCACATAGCTTTTTATCACCATGGCCTTCAATTTGGGGGGCAGCTGTTGGTGGTGGGGGTGTGTGTGTCCCCGTTCTTTATACCTCCAATTCCAACTCGCTTTTTCCTTTCTCTCTCCCTCTGTCTCCTTTTTTTGCTCCCTTCTCCCTCTCTCTCTCTCTGTATCATTTACAGTCATTTTCTGGCAATTAAAATGGAGCACTGCTGCAGGATTTTCGCCTGCAGTGCAACACTACAGTGCTGATGAATAATTCTTCACCCTGCAAACTGGAAAGCTAGCCTTTCTTTCATGTCGGCCCTTTGTTGATTTACCATTAAAACTTACCGCACCGTGCTATGAGTTGAGGGCCCGGCTCTGCGGGAACTAGCAAGAAGCAAAAATGAGGATGAAGCAGATATGTGTACATATGCTTTAGGGTCCTTTTTTCCCAGCCTAGGATGAGGAAGTCTCTGAGTTACGCATGTGAGTCATATATTTGTGTTTTTACGGTTTAGATTTATGGCTCAAGAGTAATTTTATTTATGTCCACTGTCTCGTTCTGTGCCACATGTTAATTCTTCTTATCAACGATTTTCATTATAGGGCTTAGCTGTATTGTGTGAGTGATTAGATGCCATTCTGTCATTCATCTCTGTTTCTCTTTCTCACACACACTGACACACACTCTCTCACTCTCTGTCTTTCTCTCTTCATCACACACACAGCAAGCAGTGACTGATGTGCAGATGGAGTGTGTGGGGTGCTCAGGCTGCAGAAGTGGGGTGGTGTTGGCAGTATGTTAAATGATGTGAGCCTCCAGGCCAGTTAGTTGAGTTAAAACAAGTTTATCGTCCCAGTAGGGGGAAATAAAGGCTTATGTTTGCCATATGAAGATTAACAATAATAAATAAAAAGACAATAAAATAAATAGACTAGACACAAAGAAGAAGAAAAAAAGCATACAAGATAAGGCAGACTGATCAATCATAACAAAGATCCTTGATAGACCCTGCTGTAAATTGATCAAATTAGTCAAATGTAAAGCATTTGAACTTGTTACTTAGATTAATATTGAATCACTGTTTCTTTGGAGACTGGAAAACCAACATCATTAATTATTTGTTCAAATTACTTAAACAAACCAAGTATACATTTTCATGACAAGTGACCACTTGCAATTTTGCAAATATCAACTTCCCTGTCTGGAAAAATTAGAAGACAAGATTTCTTTTTCAGCTTAAATCAAACTGCATGGAACTGAAGTAGCAATGAGTTTTTTAAAAATATGTGGAAAACCAGGGTTTGACACCTGGGTCTGCGTCCCATCCTTTACCAACAGTCAACATTTCTTTTAACAAAGCAGGAGCATAACCTGTCATTAACATTGAAGTAATTTTACTTTCCTTTAAATTGAATTGATACATTGAAAAATAGTCCTGCTGCAGTTTCTTCGTCCTACCACAGGCGAATCCCAAAATGTTTTGTTCTTATCACTAAAAATAATTTATACCCAATACCAAGCAACACCATGCCAATAATCACCAATACCAATATTTTTACTAATAGAAGCAGATTGTGTGCTATCATTTAGGGGATACCTTATGTTATATAAGGTGAAAGCATCATGAATGAGCTACTTCAAAATACATTTCACATTTAGCACAGTGTGATTTGCCAGATATTAGGCATTTCTTCTTACTTTTCACTATTAATAACGTAATCACATGTGTGTTAAAACAAAAGACAGTTTTAAAAGTAATTAACCAACATTTGTGTGAATTATCTGAACTAACGAGGTGATTTCTGCGTGCATGCACACCAAAGTGAAGCACTAACTGTTCATAAACAGGATCTAATGTTAGATGGATCAACATTTTTTTGACCCAGATCCTATGAACGTTAGTATCATCAGAAAACATAATATCAGTACTTTAGATACCTTATTGATCTGCCCACCTCTAGTTACTACCTTCAACCTCCAGTGGGCTGTTTTAGTGGGTTAGCTCTTCTCACCTCCCGTAGCAGCAGGTTAAATTCATTTTACAACAGACGAGTGTAGCCGGAGAGAAGTTTGTCCACTTTAATAATTATAATGAATTAATCAGTCGTTCAGAGAGAGAGAAACAGGGAGAAGTTTAAGGAGCTTTAACTCTGGCTGGAGGGGTTGAATTAGTCATCTGGCTCAGTAGTTATCTCCCAGTCATTTATACGGGCTTTAACATATTGAACAGCAAATATGAACATGCACCCACTTGGAGCCACTGACAGGCACACACATGAGCAAGCAAACACTCAGACACACATACACAAACATGCACACGTGTACACACAGTAAGTAAACAAACAAACACTATTTTTCACACTGTCACACTCACATGGACACAGTTACGCGCTGAAGAGATAATGGTGGCCAGAGGCGGTTGGAGTTCTCTCTCTTTCTCTCTGTCTCTGTCTCTCTCTCTCTCTCTCTCTCTCTCTCCATGTCTCTGAGGTAGAAAGTGTTCTCCGGTCCTCACTGTCTGTTAGATTTGATCACCATCACCCAGCTGCAACGGACAGTGCACAGCTCAGCTCAGCTAACGGCTCATTGGCACACGCGTGCATACACACAAACAGCTACATTGCCAGAGGATATTACATGCAGTGTCTGACATCTCTAAATAACTGTTTACTCTGTGTGTGTGTGTGTGTGTGTGTGTGTAAGATTGTGTGTATCTGTGCATGTGTTTTAGCCTTTGCATCTTATTTTTCTCTATGGCTGCTTCCCCATCCATAAACGTGTGTGTGTGTATGTGTGTGTGTGTGTGTGTGTGTGTGTGTCTGTGTGTGTGTGTGTCTGTGTGTGTGTGTGAGTGAGTGAGTGAGTGTGTGTGTGTGTGTGTGTGTGTGTGTGTGTGTGTGTAAAACAACAGGCCTATGAAATGTATCCAAAATGATCATAGCCCATTCCCTGTTTCTACATGGCTGTCTCCATCATTAACATAGGCAGCATGTAATTCCTTGAAGTACAACTGCTCATTTGAATTGACAATGTCCTCATCGTATGCATAAACAAGTATAATTTCCCTGTGTAATGATTAAGCAAAATAATCAAATTTTAATAAAAAATGTGAATGAATTTCTGTCTGGGCTTACATTTCTTTAAACATGATGTGTTGATGTGAACATGAAGGTAAAACACATTAATTTATTTTTAATACACACACAAGCGCAAACAGGGTCTTATACAGCTGTGCCAGACAAGAGGCAGCAAACTGTGTATGTATGTGTTTGCGGGTGTGTGTGCCTGCACGCACACACGTGCATACATGTATCTCTGTCTGTCTGCAAAGAGGTTTTAATAAGGCAGAAAAGAGGGGGTACAGTAAATCCTAAATCTAAGCGCGCCCATCTGAGAGACCCGAGGGTGCCACGCTATGATTGACAGGCCCTCTTTCACTGGCGCTGTCGGACGGGGGACGGATTATGGCTGTCTCGCCCTAAAGGGCTATTGTGGTTCCACGTCTTCCAGCTGCTTCACCATGCACCCCTCTCCACAACCAAGGAGGGGCCCTTGTGAGTGTGTCTGTGTATTAGGGTGATGTGGTGTGCATGGCATGGGTGCGCTTGACCTTCTGTCTTAATTCTCTGATCTGTTAAAATAGCTGGATATTACCATTTAGTCAAAAGTCTGTTTTTTATTTATGAATATGTCAAGATTTTACAATTGTAAGATATTTAAAATGTATTGAACAACTTTGAAGTCCTGACAGACCAAATACTTTTCTAAATACTAAATAAGTTATCTCATTGAAATCTTATGTTGAAAGTGCTTTCCAATCTTTTCAACTGGCAAAAATGTAAAAAATAAGTAAATAATAATAATAATAATAATAATAATAATAATAATAATAATACATTAAACATTCACACTCTCACTTTAAAATCAAATGAATGGATGGTTAAATCTGCCAATTCACTACATATTTTAAACACATCTCTGGTTTTTCACACTTGGCTCAAAAATGTTTTCGACTAAGCTACTTTGCATCTCTTTAAACAATTATTTATTTATAGAACAGGTCACCGACCGTGCTGTGACATGAGGCTCCAAGGTATTGTTTGTAGAGACAGGTGACGCTCACATGGCTATAAAAACCCAGGTGTGTTGCTGCCCACAGCTCTGCCTCCACGCTGGTGTGGCTTGGAAGGCCCTTAGATCCAGACTTTTAAAGTACAACAGCCTAAAGTTTAAAGCCTTTTTACCTTATCATCACTGTGATTGCTGGCACCAGTTAAAATAGTTTTGTTCCCTCTTTAAAAGAAGAAAAGCTTTTAAAATGGTGTGACTCTGCTCATTAATTGGAGGCTTGCAACATTTTCCCTCAGTGTTTTACATGACTCAATTTTTATATTTGCATCCTATTTGATTGCTATATAATTGTGTGTATGTGTGTGTTTGTGTTAGAGAGAGAGAGAGTGTCAAGGAGAGTGTGCACTACATGCGAATACATGCCAGTAATATGACCTTTCCAACCTTTCTGTTGCTTCCCTGGGGTTTCCCATCCGTTTCAAAAGAGGCCTTGTGGGGAGTGCCCATCATGGGGGATCCTTCTGGGTTATGAGACCCCTGGCGTGGATGCAGGGCAGGGCGGGCTGGCACTGCAGCAGTACTGGCGCAGAGCTTTGCCAGGAATGGGAATGCCAGAGGCCAGCCACACTCCTGCTGAGAACCTCCCAGGCATTTAGACTGCTGCGGTAGTGAACTGCCGTCTAAACTGTAAAGCAGAGGAAGAGTGAAGAGGACCAACGATTAGCAATATATAACAGTATTTGTTGACACTATGTTGACATTAGCTAATCGACTGAGTGTAAACAGACATATTGTTTTAGTTAAAGCAGGCATACGGTTAACATGCACCCCCAGCTACATTTGAGTGCATTTTGCTCTCAAAGTGTGCGCAACATGATAAGTCCTTGGAAGAGCAGCCTGATTTGATATGTGCAAAGGATGAAAAAAGTTGCCCTCCTTCTATCTATGTCCCTGTCACCCCAGCGGAAAAAGGAGTGGATCGCTCTCACTCTCACTGTCTCTCTTCCTTTCTCTCCTCTCCATTTCTCTGTCTGATGAAAGAGGAGCTATGATCGCTTCAACAACAAAGACCTCAGCCGTCTGTGTTTGGATGAGGCTCTCCTTTCTTCTCTCCTTCCTCCTCCTCCTCCTCTATCTATCTCTTCTAACCCCCTCTGATCTCACTTACTCTCTCTTTCCGCTATGCCCCCCTGCCCCTCTTTTCCCCTTACCCTCTCCCTTCCTTCCTGCTCTATCTCTCGCTGCCTGATGCCACTCACTGGTGTTGCTCCTCCGTTCTTCGTTAGGGCCTCAGCGATACAATCAGGGGACGGAATTAAAAATCAGAAAGTGTCCTTGTCGAAGAGACACCCCGGATGGCGCACTTTGATGTCTCCTCGGAAATTTGAAATTCATATGTTGTCACACTTCATTTTTATTCCCCCCCCTCTCTCTCTCGCTATTTCTTTCTCACTCACTCTTTCTGCTTTCCCCTTTCTTCGTCTTCCACCTCCTCTTCTCCGTCAAGTGCCATCATGTACTATTCAGTTAGAGAGACAGAAACGAGGGAAACGGAGAATAACGTAAAATGCATTGAACAAGTGTTTCTTGTCTTTCATTTTTCATGTTTTTACTTTGTGAAGAAGGCGGGAAGATATAATGAATCATTTAATTTTCTTTTGATTGTAGGTCATGGGGTGTGTGGGCTTAGAGGTAGATGACAGGGAGTAAGGGACCACAGGACGGGGTTGAAATATGGCAGCGGGCCACTTTGATGCCATTTCAGAACCCACCAAGCTATTTGACAGAGTGAGGAAAGTGCGGCTGCCACACACTCTGTAGCGCGCGCACACGCACACGCACACACACACACACACACACACACACACACACACACACACACACACACACACACACACACACAGACAGGCACATAAACTCTCTGGCAGAAATCCTTGCTTGGTCCCCAGTGAAAAACAAATAAATGCACATGCTTCTCTCCGCCTATGATTTCCTAAAACCTTCAAAATGAAAGACAGGAGTTTGGACGTAATCCTGTTAGTATTTCAATAAGGGAAACATCAAAACATGTTAATGTTACAATGAATAGCATGTGAGTCACTATGTGAGTGTGTGTGAGCACATTGTTGAGACTCTGAAGGAATTCCTCTTGCATGAAGTGTGGAAAGATAATTAGTTTTGAGTCAATGACATTAATAAACAGTAGCCACCCAAATTAAATCTTAAAAGCTGGATTTGGAAATGACACATTTTTGGACACATTTCTCGTTCTTGTCTTAAAGAAAATAAGGGGGCACATCACTGGGTCCTTGATGGCCCAAGTCAGTTACAAATGGGCATGAAGGTGGGGTGGCGAGGACCTGGGATTGGGTAAAGGGTGGGGGGAAGGTGGATGAGCAAGATAGGGATGGAGACGGGGATGGGGAGTCCCACCGGTCCACTATACCCCAGATTTATCATTAATCACTCCTGCTGAGCCCCTCACACCCTCCCACTCCTCCTTACCACCCTGTCTTCCACCTATAAGACCCACTCCTCAAGGTGGTGGCAACCCATCCCTCCTGCCACCCTTCCCACCATTAACACCACCAGCAACCCTTGCCCCTCCTCAAAACAAAATTTTGGAAAGTCACCGTTCTTTGTCATCACGTCTTTCTCTCTGTTTATGTTTTTCTTTTCCCCCATCCTCCTTTCCCCTCTCTTAGTCTTCATCTGTGCTCCCCTCCTTATACTTTTTTCTCACTCCTTTTTGTTTTTTCCCTCTCTCTTTGTGACAAATGGGTTTTAATAAAAGCTGACAGAGCGATGAAATTAAAGGAGTGCATCCCATGGCCAGCTATAGCTCCAGCCTGAGCGTGGCACTGACATATTTAAAACAGGGCCTTAATTCAGTAGCCTGCCTGTGTCCTACATCACCAAGGCTCCTCAGTGTTATCGGAATCATTATTACTGCCTGACACTGTATTGTTGTTGTAAAAAAAAAAAATCATAGTTACAACTGGCACCAGACGAGACAAGCATTTAGCAGCTCTTTCGTCCTTGTGCCAGCAGTGACCCCTATAAAACAGTTTATTCCATTGACCCTATTAGCAGATATTAGGCCCCATTTCCCATGTTGCCTCATTATAGCCCTGGATAATAAAAAGGGGGTGGGATGGAGGAGGTGATCGGAGACAGAAAGCGAGTGTGCGTCTTTTCCGAGGGAACCCTTCCATAAGGAATAACTGACACGGAGGACTTACCCACGCCCCGGGAGCTCTCGCTCAACGTTAGAAAGCATTGTTTTGTTATTACAGGGTTAGGAGGGAAACCTAATCCCCTAATTTTTAATCTCTCTTGATTCAAAAAAGGATGCATAAGAGACTGGGGGGCTTCCCTGACACAGCTTGGGTAGGTGGGTTGCAGAGAAGGGGGGCCAGGGGGAGGGGTGAAGGGATAAAAGAAGAGGGGAGGTTTCTTAACAAAGGGCATATGATATTATTGGTGGGGCTATGACTCTATTGCTTTGAGAAACTATGAGGACAACATGAGGAATCTTTAAATGTTGAAACAGAAGGCATTTTTAGTCATTGAAACTTCCATTAACTCAGAAATTGTAGGATGCTAAAATGCTCTAGAAAAGTTCCCAAACTCAAAATATCTAAAGTAAAATCTAAAGTAAAAAACTAAGATAACAGCTTCCGAGTCACTTGTAACAGACATAATTCCAATCCTATTTGTAGGCTGTGCACTACACAACATTCAAAACCGTTCTGTGACAGTGATAACATATCCTTCTCCCAAAACATTTCTGCTTTGTCATTTCATAGCCTCAGCACCATGTGTCTGGGTGTGTGGATAATTTCTCAGACAGCTTAGAGTGACAGTCTTTTGGGATGGAGGGATAAACTGTCTGAGAGCTCATCCCCATAATCTGCAAAGGATATACAGGGTCTACCTAGGCAGAAAACAGGGACTGTTCACCTGCAGCATTAGCTAAATAAGATTAGGAGCTGGACTGCGACATAAACACTTGCTGTGGGCGTAAATATATATATATATATATATATATATATATATATATATATATATATATATATATATATATATATATATATATATATAGGTACAAATTGCATAGGGGAATTTTTTTGAAATGTTTAAGATGAAAACAGTTGACACCTTTTGCAATGGGAATTTCAAAATCCAGTTAACGCACAAAAACCAATGAGGGGAAAGAAGGGACATCAAACCTCCTACTGGATTCAACTGAAGGCCTATTTCAAATGTAAAGTTAGCTATGGAGCAGGCGGGAAATGGAGCAGGAGGGACGGAAACACGGATGGGAAAGGGAGGGTGATCTCGGCGGACACAGGGAGTTAGAAATCATTGCGTCCATTGAAAAAGTAACCTTGGGCGGCTTCCAGCATGACTGAGAGAGTGAGTGAGCGATGGGGTCTTGGAGCCGGGCCAAACCGAGCCTTTTGTGCCAGCAGCCGCCACATTCCAATCAGCCACGGATATTTATACTCCGGGCCTAATTGAAAGGTTGGCTTGTGAACCATCTGCATGCACCCACACTCCAACTCACACACACACACACACACACACACACACACACACACACACACACACACACACACACACACACACACACACACACACACACAAACACAAAGAAAGACACTCTCCTTAGTGCTTTACTACCACAGACACAGGCAGCTTTGACCCACAGAAGAAGGAGGCCAGACATGCTGCATCTGTGACGGCGGACATCCCAAGAGGCCAAAAATGCAAAGGGTAACTTATGGAAAAAGCGTTTCTGCCAAAGGTTAAATAAAATTAAAAAAAAAGAAATGTTTCTTGATGCTTACTTCTCCTTACAATAATTATGTGAGAAGATGCTGTTTGTCATTGCTCTGAGCCACTGGGGCCACATATGACATTTAATAGCTTTAAAACGCAGCAAAAAAAACAATATCTTAAAACTGAGCCAATTCTAACATAAATTTCTCAAGTGGTTCTAATTACATTTTAAGTATCCTATGCCCCTTTCAGTAGGAATACAGTGCATTTTTTATAATAATAGCATACGGCAGATAGGCACGGAAACTTGACTTTTTTATCTATTGGTAATTCCTACAAAGTAAGCCAACACACCTGTAGTCAGTAATGCTGTGCAGCTGAGGCAGCCTGGCAGTTGATAAAAGGAACTCAGCATCGGTGTGAGATAAATCACTTGATGATTGATTACCGCCTAAAGCAGAAAAATGAGCAAAGCATAAAACCAGTAATGAACATTTTCTCATACTACTTTCTCTAGATCATACAGCGATCACTGTGTGTTTAGGTCGCTACTTTACTTTTCGCTACTTTATTTCAGGTGAATCTAATAAGAATTGTAAAAAAAGGTCTTAATGTCTTCAATGGCTTTACATCCAATCTTCTACTATAACTTCAAGTAAAAACAAATCCTGACTACGTCTTATTTGAACTTTCTACACACTTTCCCAACAGTCACCGTATGACACTTACACTTCATTTGGTTGAGAAATTGTGAAAATACAGAAGGAATTGGAGCTTTACCTGTAATAACTACCAGGGGCATAGTACATAGGGATTCTCTATGGGCCCATCCCTGCATCCATAGCTATTAATTCCAGTATATTTGTGGGCCCTGTAAAGTCTGTCCCCTTTTTAACTCCAGTCTGACGCCCCTGATCACTACTGTAAAAGTTGTGGAAAGCAATAATATTTTTCAAATAACTACAACAAAATAAACAGCAATGAAAATGTAGTTGTCTTGTTGATGACTAAATAAAATCCCTGGTCTTAAATCTAGCCAGTGTTCAAATGACCATTAATCTTCCATTTAAATCTAATCTCAAAATCTCAAGTACAAGTTTAACCAACTAACTAACCACATACCAGACAGCAAGCCAAAGTTAGGACTTCAGGGATCCATAGAACAGTGAAACACAAATATCAGACTTCTGTTTCACAACCACTGAAATGCACTGCAGGCTCATGGGATCGGGTAACTAAACTCACTGATTAATGCACAATTAGTGTTGTGTTGTGTCAGTTAACAGGATGGGCTGATGGAGTTTGCAGCAATGGTGAGGAGTGTGTTAAAGCTCTCGGCGGGCATCCAGCTGGCCCTTCGCTCATCTCTGGGACATGCTAGGCTTCTTCTGCCAGCTGGCACTGGAACACAACCGCCATGTTCATTCATGGCAGGCATCTCCAAAAAACTTCTGAAAAACATGGTGATTTTTGAATGCTCTTTTCACAAGATGCTTTCAAAAGGGGAAAAAAAGAAAGAAAGAACACCTTTTCATGCGTTCTAAGCCAAGGACATTTGGGGCAACTCAGAAAAGTTTATTCAATATGCTGCCCAAAACATTATTTATGTGCGTTGTGTAAGCCAACTCTCACATTTACATTGCCACAAAAAGGCAGTCAAAATAAGACTAAAATAAAAACTTTGCCACATCCCCAGTGTCCCTATCATGCTACTGCTTATTCTATTCTATTCTTAATAATTTTCTTGATAGTATCATTGGTACAAAATGTGCTTCACGTTTTTAGAGTGTTAAACTGTTTATTTGTTCATGCTAGTCCAGTACTGGACCAGCTTCAACATTAAAGGCTGCTTACAAATTAACTTCTCTAAGTCCCAGCAACACATCCCATCCCAATGGCTGTGTCTATCAGTAATGTAACAAAGCAGATGGGGAAAGGCAAAATTGAGTACAACTACAACACTTGAATAAATACTTAGATATAAAAAAACTACACAGTTAACATTAGTACACAGTGTACATCTTAGAGTTTTTGTATACAGCTTGAAAATATGACAGAGTGACGCAGCATGAGGACCGAGCAGGCAGCTCTATCCAAGGTACTGAATCACTGAATGTAGGCTTCTGACCAGGAAACGGTACCATTGGCACGCTGCTAAGGAATGGTGACAGCTTGCCAAAAGCAAATCATCCTCTGTTGTTCCATGGCTTGTGCCTGTGATAAATCAAAATTCCGGACAACAATTAGCACTCCGTTGACACTCTATTCACATCCAACAGTTGATATAGGAAGTGGGCCAGAAAAATTATGACACAACTTATTGTCTTGCCAAGTGCATCTGCTGTAATCAGCAGTGGAAATCCATCCACTTGTTATATGAGCTTGTAAAAACAGGTCTACGGATTCCACTTAGCGCCAATTTAAACTGTGTTGTACAACAGATTACTGGCGTTGCAAATTTACACTACATACATGCTGTGGGAAATCACAAGGGACAGTTAATCCCCAACTGATTATATCACTCCCAGAATATAAATTCACTGCATATGCCTTACAGGTCAAACATACAGTTGCGTGTCCCCCCTTCTTTACATTCAATAGAAAATCATTTGCTCAAAGCAATCAAATATACTTCAACAACAACAGAGATAAACAACACTCATCCGGTCTAATCTCTCTGCGGACAACCCAGCTCAATCAATTAATTACCTAGTCAACGTGTTTTACTGCGGGGCAATAGTAATGATCTTTAAATATTAATCTGGCTTTGTCCAGGGACTGATACAAGGGCCCTGTTGTTGTCTTCTGGAGGCACTCTGCAGTGGGAAGTAAACCTGAATAGCCAGAGGGGGGTTAAGGCTGTTTGGTTAGCATGTGCAAAGAGACACTACACATTTTTGTTTGATGATAACAAACAGGACAAGTAAGGTTTATTGTATAACTCAGGAAGATTTTTTTAAAGATTTCTTTGTTTCATAAATAAAGGGACAAAAGTTTGGATTTGTGGTGATTGTTGCAAAAAGGTTGTGTGGTTTATGTTGTGGGAGGCACATCTTGTGCTGAGTAAGAGAGTGCACCCACCAAATATTGTTCAAAGGCCGAACTGAACTGAGAAAGACCCACTTCCCCTTTGATCCATTTTATTAGTGTTGTCATGTATTCACGGTCAATTTTGAAAACGTGTTTGAGGCATCATTTCAGGTGGAAGAAGCTTTTTTCTTTTGCACACTAACCAGTGTGTGATTATGCCGACTCCACTGTAAGTATCTTTCCATTTGTCGGGTAATTAAGAAAAATATAGGTGAAATAAAATAGGGTAAAAATGGGGAATTGTCTAAAGTGTCAGAATACAGATATAAAGACATACAGTATTTGTCTCCTGACCACCAGTGAGGCAAACAAACAGGAATCACAACATCTGAGAGATCAGACTTGTGGTACCACAAACCTTCAGAGGATAGTATCTATCTTCATTTAGGCTGTCTTTAATAATTAATCCAATACATTTATTTATCACTCTCCACCACAGAGATACCCAGGTGAGTTGATTTTCTCTCGGGATGAATGCTCAGGGGAGGGAGTGAAAGATTCCTTTCCTTTTTCTCTTCTATCGCTTGCTTTTCATCAATGTTTGTAGCCCAAAGCAGAGGAAGCCAAGAAAAAAACTCTGATTTGGCCTCTGTCCACCTTACCTGCAAAATATCCTGCATCAGCATTTCTGAGAGTACCAATGGGCCAAAAGCGAAGAACGGGGGAGAACGGGGAAAACAGGAGAGACAAGAGGCTGTGAAGCTAATTGGCTGATGTATTCTAAATAGCTTAATCTCTATTTTCTTTTAAATGGCACATGGATATGAAATCTCTGTACAGATATTTGAAGTGTTGTCTCAAATGATTCATTTCCTCACTGTGAGACCCAAGTTAGGTAGTTGAGCTGACGAGTGCCCCAGTGCATGATACCTCTGCTTTCAATATTTGTTAGATCATAGATCTTCAATCCCGCCACATGCTGTGATCAAAGAGTCCTTTCCACTTCAACCTATATTGAAAACCATAGCATTTTCAAAGACATATGCATATGTTTTAAAGTATATGTTCACTTGGTGTAAAGGATATGGGTCAAAAGGTGATGTATATACGAATGCATATACAGTGGGGCTTGAAAGTTTGGGCACCCCAGGTAAAGATTTGTATTAATGTGCATAAAGAAGCCAAGAAAAGATGGAAAAATCTACAAAAGGCATTAAATGACAGATTAGACATTCATATAATATGTCACAAAAAGTATCTGGCATCTGCAAAAGTTTGGGCACCCTGCAGAGTTTATAGCATGCACCGCCCCCTTTGGAAAGCTGAGACCTGACAGTGTCATGGATTGTTCTCAATCATCGTCTGGAAAGACCAGGTGATGTCAATCTTAAGGTTTTAAATGCCCAGACTCATCTGACCTTGCCCCAACAATCAGCACCATGGCTTCTTCTAAGCAGTTGTCTAGAAAACTGAAACTGAAAATAGTTGACGCTCACAAAGCAGGAGAAGGCTGTAAGATAGCAAAGCGTTTTCAGATGCCAATATCCTCTGTTCGGATTGTAATTAAGAAATGGCAGTCATCAGGAACAGTGGAAGTTAAAGTAACATCTGGAGTACCAAGAAAAATATCAGACAGAACAGCTCGCAGGATTGTGAAAAAAGCAAGAAAAACCCACGTTTGACTGCACGATCCATCCAGAAAGACCTGGCAGACGCTGGAGTTGTGATACACCATTCCACCATAAAGAGATACTTGTACAAATATGGTCTTCATGGAAGAGTCATCAGAAGAAAACCTCTTCTACGTCCTCACCACAAAAATCAGTGTTTGAAGTTTGCAAATGAAGATATAGACAAGCCTGATGCATTGTGGAAACAAGTTCTGTGGACCGATGAGGTTTAAATAGAACTTTTTGGCCAAAATGAGCAAAGGTACGTTTGAAGAAAGGGCAAGAATTTAATAAAAGAACCTCTGTCCAACTGTTAAGCATGCGGATGGGTCAAACATGCTTTGGGGTTATATTGTAGCCAGTGTCACAGGGAACATTTCACAAGTAGAAGGATAAATGGATTCAATAAAATTTCAGCAAATTTTGGACACTAATTTGATGCCATCTGTGAAAAAGCTTGTTAGAGAGAGGATGGCTTCTACAAATGGATAATGATCCTAAACACACCTCAAAATTCACAGTGGATTATATCAAGAGTGGTAAACTGAAGGTTTTGCCATGGCCTTCACAATCTCCTGACCTCAACATGATTGAAAATCTATGGCTAGACCTTAAAAGAGCAGTGCGTGACAGACAGCCCAGAAATCTTAAAGAACTGGAAGACTTTAGTAAGTAAGAATGGACGGAGGTACCTCAAACAAGAATTGAAAGATCTTGGCTTCCAAGCTGTGATACTTTCCAAAGGGTGCAGTACAAGGTATTAACTCTGCAAGGTGCCCAAACCTTTGGAGACCTTATTTTTTGTGTTATTTTGAAAGTGTAAATGATGGAAATAAAATTTAACTTTTTGTGACATATTATACAAATGTCTAATCTGTCATTAGATACCTTTTGGAGATTTTTCCATCTTTTCTTGGCTTCTTTACGCACATTAATACAAATTTTTACCTGGGGTGCCGAAACTTTCAAACCCCACTGTACGGTATCAATTTAAATGCACTCATTGATGTTTATGTTTTATGATGTGTCCATCCATGCCTTGTTAAATATCCTCTAAATCACATTCAAGCTAAAAAAATTCTTTCTTTCTGTGATCTTGGTATACCTGGTGCTCATCTTGAGATACGACCGCAACTTGACCGCATGCCAAGTTGGGAGTGAAACCAGCACAAACAGGGAAGCAGCTTAACAAATTACCACTCTGCTGCCAAGTCCTGGGAGAGAGGAAGCGGCACAGCGGCTTAAAGAAAGAACTTAAACCCCTGCTACAGAGACCGAGAAACCCCAGAGGGTGAGGAGGAAGTGAGCAAGAAGAGCGAAGGTGGGTAGAAGCATATCGAGAGAGGAAACAGAGGGTAAAGAACAAGTGAGATAAAGAGGCAGAGGGAGATGGAAAGAGTGAGAGGCAGAGCAGAGAGGGTAAAAAAAAAAAACCGAGGGAACAGAAGAGGCTTGATATGATTTCAATGGAATGTTTGTTGACAGTGCTCTGTGGCCCGGGGCCTTGGGATAAATGATTGAACACTGCGCCTGTCAAAGCCAGAGGATTTCTGTGGGCTTGTGTTTCTCTCTGCGCTCTTTTGCTGGAGGGAAGGTAGCAGTCAACTAATTGACACAGAATTAAGCATGAAACGCACTAAGCGCAGCCCTCTTCTGCCATGGCTGGCCTCTCCACACAAGAGGGGGCTTCCAGTGAATTGAAGGCTACAGATGAAACACACATGTGCACACAAAAACACCCAAATTAAGATGAAACATCACACACGTGCAAATACACAAGCATGAATGCATGTGCAAAAAAGAAAGAAAGAAAAGATAAACTCCGAGCAGATGGCCCACTATTCAATTACACTAGATCAGTAATTTAACATTTTAACACCCACACATAAGCAAGTGCACACAAACACATCAGCAGAGGCAAAGACACGCAGGGTACAGGAGGATATGCACGGAGTACATAAGCAAACAGTATAGACTTTTCCTGTAACAAATTGCTTCATGAGAAAGTAATCCTTTAAGATTAACAGTGTCATTCTCTGCCACACCTTGCATTTTATGCTCAGGGGGCTGAGATCTTGGCCGCAGGCTTCTTGCAAATAGCTTACCAGGTGTGTACTTGTGTACTAACGTTTTTTGCTGTACTCTGAAACACAAAGCACAGAGAGAGAGAGAGAGAGAGAGACACTAAACTCAAAGGATGACAGAGCTAACAATCAAGACGAACAGTTAGAGAAGGAAAAATAAATTGTGAAAGAAGAGGGAAAGCAGTGTGAGGGAAGAACAAACAACAGAAAAGCTAAACAAGATGTGTGTGAGTGGAGAGGGGATTGAAAGGTTATCCACAGCACGGTGCACAGGTATACAGGTGTGTCTTTGTTTTCCATACCCTCGCCTGTGATTGAGCGATGCATGGGTCGATTAAGGTTGAGCGGCGCGAACCTTTAGGTGTAAATAAACAGCACTGCCTGCTGAAGCCCAGCGCGTAACACAGTGGTATACAAGGAGTCTCACCTCATTAAAAGTTGGCACTGTGACCACAAAAACAACATGACTAAGCAGCGGGTCTATCGGGTGGGGCATTTTTCAAAAACAGAAAGAGAAGGGAGGGGTTTGTGCACCTCTTACAAAGGTTGCCTAGCGTTACCTAGTGTCAGGCAGCTCCCTCTACTCTCGTCTTCACCGGACGCATCACCATGTGAATGCCCTTGTGAAGGAGCTGGAGACAGAAAGAGAAAGTGAGAGGCAATGGAGAAGAGGAGGGAGGCTGCAGGGTCAAAGGGCCAACCCCATCCTCCTGACTACCAACCAATCAGGAGGTGTCCTGCGCTGTCTCAGAGGCAACAGAGGGGGAAGAAAGGAGGAGGTGAAAAAGAGGAAGAGATAAGCAAGGAAAGAAGGAGGGTGGCTGGACTGCAAGGCGGATCCCCAGGGTCAATTATACCCGAGAAGGAGGTACAGTAACCAACACTCTGCATCTCATTTGCAAGGCAGCAGCAAAGGTGCACCTGAGCATGGCTAGCGAGCGTCCTGCCATTGCACCAAGGCAATTAATGTCTCCTTTATATGACAAGTGCTTCTCAGTGTGACAGTAGCTGGGCAGCTGTGGGCTAGGCCAACTGGCTAAAAGAGAAGGCTTTAGCAATGCCTCTTGTCTTCCCACAGAGACTAATTTCACATAGCAAGCCCCGCCTTAGTTTTGCTAACAGTCCTAGTTGGAGGGCCGTGGGTTCAAGCCTAAACACACACACACACACACACACACACACACACACACACACACACACACACACACTCAAATAACTGCACTAATGCAAAGATATGTATGCTTAAAATGACACATGAACACAAATACAGATTGCAATACAAATTACACAGTGAATGAACATACACAGACATGTATGCTGCAAAATGACACACATGAAAATAAGACATAGTCCACATTTAAGATTCACTGACAGCTCAAAAAATCTACCAGTAGCCGGAAGTAAATGAAAAAAAAAAAAAAGAATGAGCTGCTGATTACTGTTTAACAAAACAGTGTTTGTGCTGTAAAAAATGTATTTTAAAATGCATTTTCAATTAGTTCTAACCAATTTTCATCCGTTTTCTAACACCAATACTTTTTAAGTTATGAATTGTTATGTTGTGTTACAACTTAACAGTCATTTTGGGAACAAGCTGATGAGAATTAAAAAAGCCTTTGGTCTTTAATTCCAAGGCACTGAGAAGAACCTGGTGAATAAAACTTTTCTTTTTGCAGGAAATATCTTGCTGTAACTAAACTAAGAGTCTAATGCCTCGGTAGGCCTCTGGAGGCTACAGTGTTCATCACTCTGCCAAAGTTTTAAACAAAGAATGTTGACTATTTTGATATTCTTAGAACTTTACCAGTACTGTGGAAAAACCTGTAAATTTTGTCCGGAGGATAATGCTGGAGGAAAGCTCATAGAGTCGTCTTCAAACTGGGAAGAGATCGTCCTCTAAGGAGAAGGAATGTGCTTAGTCAATATCATACATATTTCTTACGTATAAGTAAAACTTTCAGCCTGCTAGTTGTACTAGCAAAAGGTCAGGGGTCGCCAGAAACATTAGATATCATCCTCAATGGACCATGACTATTAATAGCAAAACATAACATCACCTAACCTATCATATACTACCATAAACTGACAAACTGTGTGGATAGTGTGTGCTTTGTTATTAAAAGAACAGCATGTGGAGGAGAGTAGCTCTACAACTTATTGCACAGAATGCAAAAGGAACACAAATCTGTGTTGATGACGGAGAACACAGCTTTCCCCCTTAGGCTTTTCTCCCTTTATATCCACATCATTAAATTAAAGACAAAAGACTGAGGAACACTCAGATTTGGAAAACATTTTGAAAATTACTTCTGTGCATCTTGTTTGGATGTACTGTACTATTATAATATTGTATGTGTTGTAACATGTTTTAAAAAAAAAAAACTATACAAATGTATCTATCAGTAAAAACATGTTTAGTTAAAAGTGCATATATGATCTTTTTTTATTGTGAAATATATATTTGTTAAGTAATAATAAAATAAATAATAAAAAAAGTAATTCAATCTGACTGCACTCTTTTCAGAAGATATCTGTTGATGTGTCTGCTAGCTGTATTGAAAGTGTTTGAAAGATATTTGTTGAGAGTATGTGTTACTTACACACCGATGTAAGTAAGTGCGTTACCATGTAATCAAGTCCGGACCTTTTGTGTGACCTCATTGCCGCAGGGTATAGCAGCTCGTAAGGCTAACATGAGGCTAATGAGTGCCATTCATTGCACTTGGGTGCAGAGGAGACAAGCAATTGTGCATGCACGCACACACACACACACACACACACACACACACACACACACACACACACACACACACACACACACAGAGACACATATTCAAGAGATCCAAACTTCAGATCACTGCTCCCTATAGCCCTGAAGCTCACAATGAAACCCAGTGTCTCCCTCAGTGGGTAGTCTGTGCTCTCCTCCCTGACCATTCTCACTCATCTAAGACAGAAATAGACATCGCTTTGCTTCCCTGCTCATTCTCCTAGTCAACTTGTGGTTGACACACACTGGATGAATGACTACTTCCTCCTGCTCGCCTCAGCTGACTACTGAGGTGCAGTTCTGAGTTGTCGAGTTTGCCACTGAGAAAAAAGAACAAGGGAAGTTGGATTTGACAATGCAGAGGGGGTGTGTGAGAGAGAGAGAGAATGCAGAGAGAGAGAGAGAGAGAGAGAGAGAGAGAGAGAGAGAGAGAGAGAGAGAGGGCTCATGTGTGGTAGTTTCAGGAGACACATGGTCATACACACATACAAACACACACACTTACAGCAAAGCTAGCTGGCTTTTGACAGTGGCAGAATTATTATGGCGAGGTGAATATTACCCCCCTGGGACTTCATTTACCTCCAGCATATTCACTGAGTTTCTCTGTGTTTTACTGCTCCTCATAATCCAAGCCAACCACACACATGCACATACTGGCACTCATATCACCATACCACACACTATTTTTATGTCCATAGTGTTGTCAGAGTTATTATTGAGATCATTATGGGATGTGGATAGCACTCAGATGCCCCGCTCCCTCTCCAATCCCACCTTTTTTGTTGCAGTTTTGAATCTCGGAGACCTGAAAGGTTACCAAAGCTCTCCTATTCCGGCTTCTATTTATCAATAAAGCATATAGTCAAACATAAACACACACTGACAGAGGCAGGTTTGTATTTTGCAGCTAGTATTATTGTAATTCTCCTTTTAATATTTAGTCGGTAAAGGTCACTGATGGACTTCTTTTGTTGTCCTGTTTGAGGTCTCTTTTGCTCATTGTGTTAACAAGTCATTAAAAATTGAGGGAAGTGAGGCAGGCCAGGAGACATTGCATATGTTTGGAAGCATTATTATTATTAAATAATCATGTTTGTCTCCTAAATTGAGAGTGACTCATGCCACAATATCAGTAATTAGATAAATTATTGATGAGCCAGCGGGTGGGTGAGAGGATGGTCGGTGGTGGAAATGGAATTGCCAAACCCAATTACTGTCTTTATCTCAGAGTGGCCCCATTAGGTTTGTCACTTAGACCACTAAATGGCGGCACTAATAAAACCGCAACTTGCACCCAACCAACTTAATTAATAGTAAGATGATTAATATTTTAATTGCAGCAGATTAAATACCACTCGCACATGAACAGAGGCCAACGTCCTATGCTCTCTGCTTTAAAATGATGAACATGTTTCACAACCAGCTCTCTCACAGTGACTTTGACATAAAACAGCCAGACAGTCTACGTTCACAAAGAGTAACAGTATTTGTAACAGTATTTCAGGTCTGATATGGAGTACAGAAGACACATTGATGCCTTTGCAATGACAATATGATTGATGTGTCAGAATCTTCCTAGGATTTTCATTAGTTGAAAACAATGTTAGGTATGTGAGGTTTTGCATATGATAAGCACACAATAGAGTTGCAATTATGTCCTTATCGAGGATGTCGACATTTACAGTGTGTCATGCTAATTCTACTGTGTCTAATGTGTAGACTAGACAGTTGAAAATTCTTGATACAGCATAAGCAAAAAGTTTCACATGTAAAGTTTTGTTACAATTACAGACAACTTTATCAGCTGTGAAATATATCATCTGTGCAGCTAAGTATTATCCCAGGGGTATTGTTTTTTATGTGTCATTCCAATTATAAGGTTGACTCATTTTCTTTTATGTGGCAGATGATTGGATATATCTTAACAATTTGAGATTGAGAACGTAGTATTCAACTTCTATGTTGCCCTCTGCAAAGATAGGACTTCAAAAACAGACTGCCCCACCAGCAAACACAATACCCCTGGGTTCACGTGTACTATGAGCACTACGAGCCACCTACACCTATGCCTACACACACACACACACAATCACACACACACACACACACACACACACCGTATGCCACAATAAAAAGCGACTATCTCTACTTCGCTAACACTGATCAACCCCTTTCTCAGGAGGGCATAGTGTCTTTCATTCCCAACATGAATAAAAGAAGTTGTTATTCTTTTCTAGATAAACACCCTCCAAGTGCCCGCAAACAAGAGGGGAAACAACGCCAAGCTTTGGTTTTCCTCCAGCAATTGCAACAGAGATGGGCTCCCCAGACACTTGCTGGGCTCTGCAAAGTGGCCCAACACTGTACAAAGTGTCTGCTTTGCCCGAGGCACAGGATGGAACTTCTAAGCACAAACAAAATCTACTAAATACCTAGAAAGGCTTGCTTGCCATTTGAACAAAGCACATTATTCATTCACTTTGTCAATTCCTTATATACATGGTATTATTAATCAAATTCCCCAGTGAGATGTGGGCCCTTGTTTGTTCATTTGAATCTACAGAATGACTCAGCTGGTATGGAAATCATTAGGAAGCATCACTTTGGCCCAGATTTGACAAAGAGGCTGGGAAAGTATACATTAGCCAACGGAAAAGGTTAAGCATGGTAAAATGAGAGAGGAAATGTGGCGGACAAATTGAGAAATTAGTAACGTGCGGGTAGTGAAAGTCTCGGAGGACCCAGCACTGAGGCGAGACCTATTATGGCACATGGCACCAGGCAGCTGGGTGGGTAATTATCATCATGTGTTTAGCAAGGCGCCCTTATCCAGGGCAACATATATGACTTGTGCTTTAACCACTTAGTTGGCCCATTCACAGAAGCTCTGTGCTGCATTGTGTAAATGTGAGTGGGGGATGAGTGAAAATTTTCACCAATATGCTGCTTTAACAGTGCTGGCAAGTTAGTCTTAGTTGGCACCTTGGACAGTGATGCAGATGGGTGAGCAGTACCCCGGTGGCCTCACCGCGAACGGGTGAGTCCTTGGGGAAGGTGAGAGTGTGACCCCATGAAGATCCAGCTGGGAGCCTGGTGAGCAGGAGGCCCAGATGTGTGTGTGTGTGTGTGTGTGTGTGTGTGTGTGTTTTAGTGTCTTCGTGTGTGCCCACTGCCAGCTTGAAAACAAAACAGCTGGCTCCCACCATCTGCTACTCCTCCACACCAGCAGCACCAGAATGTGTAGATGTTGTATGTGTGTATGTTTTGAATGTGTTGCAGATCTTTTTTTCTCAGTATAATTCACAAATAGATATGAGTGCATAAATGTAATATCAACTGATTTAAGAGGTTATAATATGCAGCAAAACATGATATGTTAAGTACAAAAGTTCCCTTTCAAATAGAAGAAAAAAATCTTTTTTTCTGTCATTTATTTTAGGAATAAAAAACCCCACTGGATGTACATTTCTTTGAAAGCTACACTAAGACAATCAAATGTTGTTAGTCATTTCTCTAAGCAAGCCTACTCTATTGAACAAACTCAGGAAAAGAGAGAAGGATTGGGAGGTTGGGGGGGTTAGTATGCTAAAATCCATCCAAAACAAGACACACGAGACATATGGTTCCTAGTGTTAATTAGGGAGCCAATATTACAAGATAAATCAGAGATGGAGGGAAGGTTTGGAGGAGAGGGTGATGAGGGAGGAGGGATAGATGAGGAGGAAAGGGAAAAGAGAGCGTAAGAAACAGTGAGAGAGGCAGGGCAGGGTGTTCATTTGAACAGGGCCTGGGGGCAGCCTACAAGGCAGAAAGGGGAATGATAGATTGGCTAACCAGGTGTTGATCAGGCCTGTGCTGATCTCTTCCTTTCATCAATGGTGAACAACTAAAGTGGTAAGTGAAAGTCTGTTGGCTGCACACTTATTTGCTTCAAAGTGAGCGTTAAACACCATCAAAACACCATCAACTCGGTTTTAAGCTAATCAAATATGCCTTTTGATTTACTGATGGCTGAAACTGTACTTTTATGGATAAGTAGCATTTTTGCTTATGAAAACTGATGCCCCATGCAGTACTTGTGCCTGGCAAGTATCATGTTGCTCACAGAAGACAGTAATGAAAAATGATGTCTGTCTACCTCCCCAAATTTCAAGTCTATCAGCGGCGGCAAAAGTGAGTAATCTGTAATCGGAGCAATGTGGAGGAGTGCAGCGCTGCTAATGTGACTAGACCCCGCTGTTCTCTGAGGAAGACAGCGCTGGAGGGGAGGAAGAAGAGGAGGAGAAGGAGAGGCAGAGGCATGAGCATGAGGAAGAACACACACCGAGGCAGTTGGGGGATCGCTTGCTCCAAACATGGCAGAAGGTACGGAACAAGGCGCTCTGTGTGGGCCCCATTATTTTTACTCGCCATTCTCTTTTCCCTTATCTCCTTTTGAAGACGGCAGGATTTTTCTCCTCCTCCCTGGCATAAAAGTAAACAACGTTGCCTGCAGGCACAATTTTCCCGGCAACACAATAAAATGTGCAGTGAATTTATGATGGTCATCCATTAGCTCTTACCAAGGAAACATCACCCGTATCTGTCGTCCATCATTATAATAGAGGGTTAATGCACTGAATTTACATAAAAAAGTCATATTGTCTGCATGAATTATTTACACCCTCAGCTGTTTTTTCCAATTTCCCTCTTTTTTTCCCTTCTTCTCCGTCCTCTCGTTCGTGGCGAGGGGGTTTTTGGTCCAGATTCTTGTGAAGAAAATCTGACGAATTCCGCCGTGAGGTGGTCCTGTCGCTACCACCTCTCTGTCCCAATATTTCTCTCCCTCCCTCCTTCCCTCTCATCCTCTTCTTCTGTCTTTGTCTATGAGAGACAGTGAGAGCTGGGGGCATTGTGATGTGCCTGTTCATGGCCCTTTGGTTGTTATTGAGTCAATCAACACTGAATAGGTTCTCACTTCTAAATAGGTTTCACTGGTGATCACAGTACATTAGATTAGCAACTCTACGTAGTATTTCGCAGCAAGTACGTAGATGAACAAACCTGCACTGAGTATAAAGAGGATCTAATATTAATACAAAATATGAAAAAGATCATTAATAAGGCTGTCAGTTCACAAATATATGTTAAAATTAATTCAATAAATCACACGCTACAGTTAAGATTATTTCATCCTAATTCTTTAGTGGCCTAATCTGGTAACACACACAAAATGATCACAGTGCCAGTCGTCCTACTGTAAGTGAATTATCCTGATATCACACTCCTATAATGAAGGCTTGTACAGTGCTAACAGTTGCCTCACAGACCCTGGGGAAAGGCTCAGTGATTGAGCAATTATGACAAGCTCAATTACTGTCATCATATTATTATAGCTAATCCAACTCCACCATGCTGCGCCTTCCACTGCACTGATCACAGCGGCTTTTTCACTGTCACTGAGGTGAGAAAGTGCTGTCACTGACACCCCTTGTGCTCCCATGAACACGCTCAAATGAATATGTGGCAAATATGTCAATCTACTGGCGCCTGTCTCTGTTTCTATCATTCTACTGGATGTCTCTGGGATGGATGTCTTAATTTTTTCTAATTCCGCCAGACAGTGCCTCTGGGATTCTTGCCTGCTGAGCAACATTTGTGACTCGCCCTGACAGAGTGCAGGTTTTGGGAGTTATCTGCTTACCTGATATGGCTAACACGCTTCTAATCGACGATCACAGTGGCAGGCAGAGATGCGCTGCTGCCCGGGAGTAAGGGGGGTGGGGAGTAGTGTAAAAAAAACAACAACAAAAAACGAGGAACCTATACAAATCTGTGACCTCACAACCCTTCAGATAATCCTCCAACAGTGGGAGTGACACAGGTCAGTCAAACAGATGTAGATGAGGTCAGTTTTGAGGAAAGTCAAAAACAAAACTTGCACAGAGCAGGTGTTTTGCAGAGACAGTAGGAGTAATGCCGGAGGTGAGAGGGAAGGTGAATGGATCAATTGGAGCTGAGCCTTAGGTATAACCCATTCTCATCCATATAACATCCTTTTACACCGCCTCTCCCTCCCCTCCACACTGCTAACGCTGTAGTCTTGTTTATTCCTCTCACTGGTATATTTCTCCTAAGGGGCCTGATCCCTGCTTGCCTCCAGGCCTGTTTCTCGATCCTGTTAAGGAGGCGGGGGTTAGAGGTCAGAAACATGGCCACCGCCTCAGCCTGCATCGCATTGCTGTCCACATGTTTCAGGACGTTGTGAAGGCCGTGAATGACTTGTTGAGGTGTAAGGTTAGGGTTGTGGCCTAATGACTTCCTCTGCCATCTTTCTTGTCTGTCACTTCGCTCACAAAAAGGTTTGTTGTTTCAAGTTCTTATGGACTTTTTGTAAATGTGTGGGGTTCAAAGTTTTATCCAAAGGCATTTAAAAATGTATTGCCTACATAACATAACTTTGTGTGTCTGGTTTTCTAACATTTTGCACTTAAAATAAATAATGCAAATCTAGTTATATAGGTAAGGTTTAACACTTTGATGACATAATAAACCTTTTTGTAATGTTTGGTGGTCAATCATGAGAAAAACATCTAAACAATTCCTTGTCTTAAAACTTAGGTGAGGGTTTTTTAATCTTCATATAGAGTTTCATCTTTCATAAATACGTATACGGCCTTTCTATGTTAAAAGGCAGTGTGTACCAGCATGATGAAATTACACTACATAATAAAATAAAAACATAATATTTTCTGATTACTTTTGTGGAAATTCATATTGTTTTTCATTTGTTTTGTGAAATCTTTTAAGAATCTTGTAAGAATCTATGTAAGATTTCAATTTTGTTATTTCATTTTATTAAATGTTGAGTGTTGATTTTGTTTATTTGCATCATGAAATAATGTGTACAAGTGCCATATTTTGCACTACTTGAACATTTTGCCTTAAAATGTAAGTAAATTTTGAATGTAAATTTTAACCATACAATGTATTAGAATAATCCACAAACATCACTCGTGCCAAGCTTGAAATCCAAACTTGTAATCTATTTTGCAAATAGAAAAGAGCAAAGTGCTGTTCTACCCCTGGACTCATACTTTCACACAACAAGGAAAGTAAACTAATCACTCACTTTGAAACAAAGTATCCCATGATGCTGAGAAGTGCTGAGAAGAACCCAAGCAGGTCAGTTTACTGTACAAATAGGGTGGCAAACAAATTTGCATGTCAAAATTAAAAATCAATGTGTTCCACCTCACCTAATGACCAATCTCCCAACTGCTGCTCTTGGGCTCTGATTAACATTCAGGGGGGTTCAGGAGAAAATGTTAGAGCAAAGCATTAATCTCTCTCAGCAAAAAAGCTTGTATCTTCTGACAGGTGGGTCAAAGTTGCCGTTTAATCTAGCCCATAATTTCGAAAATGTGCTGACAGAGTGTATTTTAATACATTAAAACCTGGCTGTGTTTGAGAAAGCTCAAAGCGCGACACCTCAGCAGGAAGTCCATGTCCCTGGCTATGAGTTATGGCATGTTGAGAAAAACTGTAGGAATGCGGCCGAATCCAGAGAAAAGCCAATAGAAAACTGCATCTGAGAGCGAGAGGAGGTTGTTGTGGGTTTATTTCAGGTGTGTGCTTAGATTTGCCTGGTCTTATATGCAAATACGAAATTAGAGCATTTTCAAATATCTTTGATTATTACGATCCATACTTAAAAGACAGACCAGCCTGAGGCTGCATGACAGATTAGTAAGGCTAAAATAACATAATCACTAAATTGTAGCTCCTAAGTATATCTTTAATGAATAGATGAAGTTGTGTTTTAATTTGCAGAAATGTTCATCTTTACTGACTGTTCTTTCCACAGTAAGTGCAACAGGAGACAAGTTGAGAGTAGGATGGTAACTTAAAACTCCTACTTTGTTATTTTTTTCAAACCAACAGAAACAAATGCCTGGATTTTGATCAAGCCCTTAAAGACCCTAAACCTGCCATAGCTATTTATTTGTCTGATGGCCTGCACTTGACTTTATTGGCTGTTGGCAGGAAGGTGCTCAGAGGTGTCCTGCTTACCTTTTGAAAAATGTGTCTTATACTTCTTGCCCAACCTTGTGGAAATAATATCACTCACACTGAGAGATCATGGTGTCAGGGTCAATTGTCCTGCAAACGATGGGGGAGATGGGAGACATGTATTGATTTTTCATTTTGTTGGGGTAAGCAAGCATGTTGCGGCTGGGCGCGGGTGCAATGAGGCAGACAGAATGTGCTAGACTGCTCTTCCAGCTTGTCACCCATGAGCTGTGACTGCCGAGAGACACCTTGAAAACAATTATCACAAAAAACATTATCGTATGTGCTTTCTTTATCTCTTAACATTTAAGACTTTTAATACGGAAATGCTCAGGGTAATAACCCATCTGATAACATTATACAAAGCAAAGAGAGCTGTTAGAGAAAAGTTGGCTGGGGATCCAGAGAGGAAACTCAGCCAGCATCACCCCAGATAGGTATGAGCCAGAGCAAGCAATCATACACCATGCTGGGCATTGCAGGGCGGAAACGCTTGTCAAACACATTACATGATGCCACAGGTCGCAGACGCATCCAAGCAGTCCATCCCTCGCCTTACAGCTACAAAAAAATGAATGAATGCCAAATCTTACAACCTCTGTGAACCTTACTTGGCGTGTTCAGCTCAACCCATCTAAAGTAGTTCATCTCTACACTAAAGATGTGGTTTGATAAAGCTAGCAAGAGATTCCTATCCACTCCTCCATGTTCCTGTTCTCTTTGACTTTGCAGTAGAGGACACTGATCTCATTTTGGGTCATAAACTACAACGTATCCTTGTGAATTTTTTTAGTTTTAGCGAAACACAACAAAATGTCTACAACTCATTCTTGAACATGACAGGGTTTAAAAGCCCTTCCAGTCAGTTCGCTTCCTGAATAAACATGCATCGTGTCCTTTGCTTCCTTGCTCCTCATTTGCAAAAGCTACGGTCTCGACGGTGGTCAGAGGCGTGACAGACATGCAGGGTGGAGAACACAGCGGTCATCCGCATCCAGCCCTCCGCCCCTCTACAGTGCAGCACCTTTTCTGCTGTCTGTGCTGTGAGGGTCAGAGTTGAATGCAGACAATTTCAGCACATGAGTATACCCAACACTTCATGTTAAGGTGCTAGCACTGCCCTAAATATTGCAATGCAATCCCCAACCTTTTATAATTCCATACAACAACACATTGGGTGCAGAGGCACAGGCATGTCTGTGACAGGAGCTGAGTGGCTGTCATTTCTGCAGGTCAAAGAGAACCATATCAGTAAATGCACCTCAAAAATATCAAGCTAAATATTTCTATGGTTTCTCCCTCTCTTACTCACCCATGTGCCTGTGCATTTCTCTTGTTTCAAGTGTTTAATGTTGTCTGTGTAGTATTTCAAATGGTATTTTATGTAATTTCTCAACTTCCCTTCCCCTAAGTGGCTTTGCCACTTGTCAGGCCATCATTGTAAATAAGAACCTGCTCTTAATCACTTGCCTGTAAAAATAATAAAAAAGGTGAAATAAAAAAAAAAAAAAGAGCCACACTTATAGAAAAGACAAACTTCTTTTCTACTAATTAAAGGATGTCTGCACTGTTTGAGGTTTTAAACTCATTCAACTTTTTTTTTTTTTATATTACAGATGCTTATAGGATATGTCAGGGTTTTACAACAACCTGTGTCATTTTCATAACCTGTTGGTTATGATAACATTTTACTCACCAAGTAAATTTCACTCAAATACACTTACCTGGAGGAATTGACCACTACAGAGCACATCAGCAAACTATAACAGTAAGTAACATTTATCTACATAGCACCTTTCCAGATCAAGTATAATAAAACAAAACACACACACTCACATACACACTCTCTCTCGCACACACAGACACACACACACACACACACAATGCACACAAAAGTGAGAGGTTTGATAAAACCATACTGTAAACCTGTATGAATATGACTGGACTTTATTGTTGCTCTGTCTGAATTATTAACACTATTCTCTGTTTTGTATTTAATAAGTAAACCAGAAAGTGAAACCCAAAGTGAACACAATTGAAATATTGGTAATAATCCTTAATAGGATAAAAAAAATGTAGATGCACAACTTCAGTAGGTCAAACTTGAACCAGGAAATCAAATATTACTAGATGTTTACTATACAGAGATTGGTCTATAGCTTTAATGTTTTCCTTTGCTTTTTGTTACAAATAAGTAGAGAACGTGTGTGTGTTAGTGTGTGTGAAAGTGTTCCATGTCCTGTTAAACTCGTTCGGATGAACATGCGTCCGTCAATTCCAGCAAACTCAGAAGTTGTTCAAAAAATGTCATTATAACCCAAAGAAATGATTGCTAAAAGGAGAATTTTCCTTTCATGATGACTTACTCTTTTGTGTGCTAGGATGGGTGCAAAGCAGTCTTCCTTACAGCTGATATAAAAAAACACCAATCTAGCTATAAATCAAATTCCACACAGTGTATCAAACGTTGAAAGGTCTCCAAGATCACAAGAGCCTCCTCACACACCTGCTAGGCATGTCAGTGTTTGGGTAAGGCTGGGTATGTTAAGACTAGACACATACACCTGTGGTACTTCCTGCCACTAACGCTGTAAGTGTTCCAGTTTCTTTGAGACAGAGGGGGTGAGAGAGGTGAGCGAGGGGTCGACCCAGCAGCTGGTTACCTTGGCTGACTCTCACACCTGTTAAAGAAAGAGGCACACATCACACTATATTACGGTGTTAACAGGCTGTGATAAATGGCTGATGCAAGCATGCAGTAATGGCCAGCACAGCCTTGGTTTCTCGTGCACTTATTCTGCCATTAGTGGAAAATTCATCAACCATTTCATCCAAAGGCAGAGACCAGAGCATGTCTTTGTCATAATAATTTCTGCTATGCAAGACCCACTTGTGTACCATACATTTCAAAATCCTACCATTTGACAAATCCATGCTGTGTTCTTCAAAAAAGGAATTTTCATTCCATAGCAGAGACTGGGAGGGAAGTTTTAGTACTTCAGATCCAAAGCTCAGTGTACAAAACACTTGAGGCTCAATTTGTCAAATTCATTTTCGGCAGCGTGACAGGGTATATTACCCTGGTGAGCAGCCAGACTCAGCACAGAGGCTGAAAGTGTGTGTGAACATGTGTATCTGGTTGCTCATGTGTGTTTTTATCTGTATATGTTTAATCTATAGAAGGTCTGTGACATAAGGCAGCCATGTTTTCTTGTATAGAAAATTATTCACGCCATGTTGTGTCACAGGCTGTGATCCCAGCTGCTCACAGTACAGCAAGCAGGGGTGTCCAAACTGTATGGAATTTTGGCATTGTTTTGTCAGAAAAGGAGTGGTGGAAAAAGTATTCAGATGTTTATCTTAAGTAAAAGTAGCACCAAAATGCAAAAATACTCTATTAAAAGTATAAATCCGGCATAAAAAATATAAGAGTACATAAGAATCAGCAAAATGTACTTCAATATAAAAAATAAAAGTAACCATTATGCTGTGTCTTGTGGTCCATCTGCAATGGGAATATAAGACACCTTTATAAAACACCAATGTTGTACAGTACAATGGGAAAAATATTTTTCTTAGTATGCATTATTATTACTAATGCAGTATGTTCCAGGTGCCACCGGAAATTCCGCCAGATGTTTTTCATTTTGGCTTTCTTTGTGTTGAAATTTAAACTCTGGTGGATTTCTGAGGACTATGGTTACCTGGTCCTCAGATCTCTGCAGGGTAAATCCAGACAGCTAGCTAGACTATCTGTCCAATCTGAGATTTCTGTTGCACAACTAACACAACCTTTGAACGCACACATGTTCCGTTATTGTGTCCGGGGCTTAGCGCCGCCCAAGACCATTGTGATTAGTTTAAAGAAATGCCAATAAGCCAGAGCATGTTTTTCTCCTGTCCCAGAATGCTGTGTGAATAGAATGGAAAAACTAAAGTGGGTACATGATATTAGTATCTCAGAGTTGTACCTAAGCACATCACTTCCCTGAATGCACTTACTTTCCTCGACCGAGATAGTATAGTATTATACGGTATACATTATATACACATTATATATAGCCATTATACTAAGCCATCATTTGTGTACAGACAATTCACCAATGTACCTCTATGATGGCGCCATGTGCTTCCTGCAGAGCCTATGTTCATATTTTATTGTAGGTACATATTTGCGTGTGTGCTAAGTTCCATGTATCTGACTGAATTTCTGAATTAGTTCCAGTGGTGTCTGCCCTCTAACACCTGGCCGATGGTGTTTGCAAATACTGCAAAGTGTGTGTGTGTTTACCTGTCCGCCTAGGCCCTGCAATGAGCCCTTTACTAGTTAGAGTGAGTGTGTGTGTGTGTGTGTGTGTGTGTGTGTGTGTGTGTGTGGTGCTTGTGTTTAATAATGCATGGCCCCAAGCCCAGGACGGGTCCTTTGATAAAGTACAGCTCCGCAGCACATGCATAAGCAGCTCTAGCCATATGCAGAAAGGAGAAATTGATGGTAGAGATAAAGTCTGTGCTGCTCTGTGTGTGTGTGTGTGTGTGTGTGTGTGTGTGTGTGTGTGTGTGTGTGTGTGTGTGTGTGTGTGTGTTTAAAAAAGAAGAATGAGAATGAGGCAGAGGAAGATTTATGGATCAGGTGGCAATTTGAAGCTTTTTAAGATGAGTCTCTGTGCTGTGAGAACATGTTTGAAAATTGGTACTTTTTGTAATGTTTGATTAGCTAATACTACAAGCAAGCACATATGGAAATGCACATGAAGAGCTGAGGCCATGGTGTGTGTCTGTGTGTGTGTGTGTGTGTGTGTGTGTGTGTGTGTGTGTGTGTGTGTGTGTGTGTGTGTGTGAGAAACAGAAAATTGTGAGTAAAAGATGAAATGTGTGTTTTGGTTTATAAGTATCAGAGAAAATTGTCTTTGTGGATTGGCCTTGTAGATTCTCTGCTTGTGTGTATGTACCTCTGTGCAGGTGTGTGTGAACATATTCTGTCAGACTTACTGTAGAAGTACGACGAGCTGCCAGTCAAAGTTGATGGGGTCAGAGGCCAGTATGGGGGGGTCCAAGGTTGCTGCCACCTTCTCACACGTCTCACCACGCAGCTCTATAACAGGCAGGAGGGCAGAAATAAGGGCCAAAATTCACAAACAAGCTGGCAAGGTATGCATACTCCTTCTCTTTCTCAACTCTAGCAAACATGACCCCAGACCCTTTTAAAATAATACTGATCTAAATTGCACCTTTTTTTTTTTTTACTTCTCCCTCAACTTATTTTTCAAGTTTTCCCTTAATTTTTTTTTCCCAATTCGTACAATTATTTTCATGTCTTCACTCTCTTTCTCAAGTGTCTTACTTAACAATTTTGCTTATCTTGTCTAGTTATGTGAGTTGTGAATTTGTCCAGCTCATCACCATGGTCCAAAGCTGGAGCACAAACCTTCTATGCTAAATCATTAGACATGTTGCACTCTCTTTATCTGCCATTCACTTTCCTCACCTCCTACCCTCTATTCATCCACCCACTCTTTTTCTTTTCTTCCTCACTTGCAGTGACTGCCACCTCCTCACTCAGTCATAACGAATAGACAATCAGATATACAGGAAGAGACAGAGAAAACCCTATCTCTTTTTGTTGCAGCTTTAATTTACTTTGTACATTAATATTTCAGGGCTCTCTGCAGGCTTAGTGTGGGAGCCACGGGGAGCTACTGTGTGTGTGTGTGTGTGTGTGTGTGTGTGTGTGTGTGTGTGTGTGTGTGTGTGTGTGTCACATTCCAGCTGTAGGGGGGAAAAGGATTAAAATTTTAAGGGGCCTTTTTGGAGACCCCTGTACCGGCTCCACCAAACCACCATGACATTGGTGCACAGCAGTACCCCGGCTCTCCTCGGTGCTCCAACCTTTGTGTCTCTGTCTCTACTCCTGTCCTATTTTACTCTGTTCTCTATCTTCATTTCTTGTGTTAATGTGACCACATTACTTTACCTCTTTTAAAATTAGTATTATTATAAGCTTTGCTACTTGCTACAATGACTTATGAACCAAGTGAAAACATATAAGAAAAAATAAAGTGTCTTTTAAGTCTTAAGTGTTTTTTACCTTGGTCGTCCAAAGTAAAAAAGAAAAATCAAATATCGGGTAGCAGAAAACTTCAGTCATTGGCTTAGAAAATTATGGATTTTTCTATGTTTAACTCTCACATTCTCTGTAATCTTTTGATAAGTTTCTTCTGATAGTTAGCAACATATTGAATACATATACAAATTCAAATTTGATCTTTTGATTATTTCCTCCTTTCTCCTGTTTGTCAAACAGCACATAATAAGCAATGTAGATTGACTACATTTATATACAGTACAGGCCAAAAGTTTGGACACACCTTTTCATTCAATGCGTTTCCTATATTTTCATTTTCCTATATTTTCATTACATTGTAGATTATCACTGAAGGCATCAAAACTATGAATGAACACATGTGGAATTATGTACTTAACAAAAAAGTGTGAAATAACTGAAAATATGTCTTATATTCTAGTTTCTTCAAAGTAGCCACCCTTTGCTTTTCTAATAGCGCTGCAAACCCTTGGTGTTCTCTCAATGAGCTTCATGAGGTAGTCACCTGAAATGGTTTTCACTTCAAAGTTGTGCCTTGTCAGGGTTAATTAGTGGAATTTCTTGCCTTATTAATGGGGTTGGGACCATCAGTTGTGTTGTGTAGAAGTCAGGTTGATACACAACCGACGGCCCTATTGGACAACTGTTAGAATTCATATTATGGCAAGAACCAATCAGCTAAGTAAAGAGAAACGAGTGGCCATCATTGCTTTAAGAAATGACGGTCAGTCGGGCCGGAAAATTGCGAAAACTTTGAATGTGTCCCCAAGTGCAGTCGCAAAAACCATCAAGCGCTACAACGAAACTGGCTCACATGAGTACCGCCCCAGGAAAAGAAGACCAAGAGTCACCTCTGCTGCTGAGGATAAGTTCATCCTAGTCACCAGCCTCAGAAATCGCAAGTTAACAGCAGCTCAGATTAGAGACCAGATGAATACCACACAGAGTTCTAGCAGCAGACACATCTCTAGAACAACTAAACAAAAGAGGAGACTGCGCGAATCCAGCCTTCATGGTCAAATAGCAGCTAGGAAACTACTGCTAAGGAGAGGCAACAAGCAGAAGAGATTTGTTTGGGCCAAGAAACACAAGGAATGGACATTAGACCAGTGGAAATCTGAGCTTTGGTCTGATGAGTCCAAGTTTGAGATCTTTGGTCCCAACCACTGTGTCTTTGTGCGACGGAGAAAAGGTGACCGAATGGAGTCTACATGCCTGGTTCCCACCGTGAAGCATGGAGGAGGAGGTGTGATGGTGTGGGGGGTGCTTTGCTGGTGACAGTGTTAGGGATTTATTCCAAATTGAAGGTATACTGAACCAGCATGGCTACCACAGCATCCTGCAGCGGCATGCCATCCCATCCGGTTTGCGTTTAGTTGGACCATTTATTTTTCAACAGGACAATGACCCTAAACATACCTCCAGGCTGTGTAAGGGATATTTGACCAAGAAGGAGAGTGATGGAGTACTGCGCCTCCACAGTCACTGGACCTCAACCCAATCGAGATGGTTTTGGGAGAGCTGGACCGCAGAGTGAAGGCAAAAGGGCCAACAAGTGCTGAACATCTCTGGGAACTCCTTCAAGACTGTTGGGAAACCATTTCAGGTGACTACCTCTTGAAGCTCATCAAGAGAATGCCAAGAGCGTGCAAAGCAGTAATCAGAGCAAAGGGTGGCTACTTTGAAGAAACTAGAATATAAGACATGTTTTCAGTTATTTCACACTTTTTTGTTAAGTTCATAATTCCATATGTGTTCATTCATAGTTTTGATGCCTTCAGTGATAATCTACAATGTAAATAGTCATGAAAATAAAGAAAATGCAGTGAATGAGAAGGTGGTTCCAAACTTTTGGCCTGTACTGTATATTTATATAGTGTTTCATGTTATTTTTTTGTTACATTCATTTTTTGATTCCAGCTTCTCCGATGTAACGTTTTATATCATTAAATGATAAGAATATGAATATCTTTGGGGTTTTGGACTGTTGTTCAGACAAAAGAAAGACACAAGAGGTAGTCTGACTAAAGTTTAGCAATGTTGCAGTAGTCCCAGAGCGAAGCAATTAACTTGTTGAGTGCAACTTTATTATTACCAACATGAAGAATAGTATAACTATAAAGTTGGAATTATCTGGAATTATCCTTAAAAGGTGCATTTAAAGAAGCAAATTTCAGGCACAATATGGCCGCAAACAAATGTGTCCTAATACATAAAGGTGAAGTGTACCGAGAGAGAAAAAAGACCAATAAGCAATTTGGAGGAGTTGAAATTGGATTTTGAAGTTGGAAGAGATGATGAGAATGCACAGGCAGCTTTTATCACAGATCAGTGGGTCTCTGAGTGGGGGTCTCCCAGTCTCTGCATCAGGGGCGCCCGGCAGGAGGCCATATTTAAATTAGGTGCCTTCCCCCAGGCTCTTAGCCACCCCTGACATTTGAGTGTATTTGTGAGTGAGTTTGTGTGTGGAGTGTTTAGGGTAAGGGGTGGGGGGTTGTATTTCCGCCCAGAGACCCAATTGCCTCCACTCCCTTGCTAGTCGTTTTTTCCCTCTTCTACCCCTACCCGCCCTCACCCTCCTTCGATTGGACCCTGTTTCTCATTTGCCTATTCATTTAAAAGCACAAAATGCCTACTGAGATCCAATATGGGGTTGAGGCAGGGGGGCACGAGTGGGCCCTCAGCAGGGGTGGAAAACATAGCAACAACACGATAGAGAGAAGGAGGAGTTGGAGAGTGAAGGAGAGAGGTGGAAGATACCCAGACCTCCTACAGGAGATGGCTTTAAAAGGCTTTCTGGCTACCTCTCTTCTTTCCATTCCTCATCTCCCTTCCACGTCTCCCTCTCTGCCTTTTTCTGTCCCATTTTTTTCTATTTCTCTGTTTATCCTCACTGATGCTCTGCTCACTGGAGTAGTGCTGAGATTGGGAAGTGCAGCCCGCTTGACCCTGTTGCTGAGACAAAGCAGGGGTTTGAACCAGACCTGGTGTGCATGTCTGTGAAGGTCTGTTTTTAAAGAAAGCACCCTCTGTCCACCTCGCTGTCATTATTTCACACTCTTTCTTTCCCTTTCTCTAGCGCACCTAAGAGACTTCCAAGGCTGTAAAAGCCAAAGCAGAGTCCAACTTCTGAAAGTTCTTTTAGTGGGTTTGAAAAGGCAAAGAAGATACCACTTTGTATAAATGGTAAAGGAAAATGTGGTTAGCCCTGAGTAGCAGCGCAAGCGGTGTAGGACATGTTTTATGCATAGCCGGCAGGTCTCTCAGGTCAGGGAGTTTCACATCAACAAAGTACGGAGGGTGGCTAAAGGTGAGAAGCATACTGGCAGAGGGTGTTGAGGGGATGAGAAGGGAGGAGGCGAAATGAGGAGTGTGTCGAGAGGAAGAGGACTCAACAGAGGAGTAAACAGTCAAGCAGTAATTCAGCCAGTGAGGCTGAGCACTAAAGGAAAAGGCATGTTGTTGATATGTATGCTTGTAGCCAGTAGACAAATGCAATCTCAGGAAGTTTAGACATTCACAAGAACACTTTTTAAAAATTGGCATTAAAGTTCACTATTATTAACTATGACTGTGCCTGACTGTGAGAAATGATTTGAGGACTACGAGTGTGTTAAATGATGACACATATGGGTGATATGGCAGCTGGCAAAAATGACACTGCACACATTTGTGTTAAACATGAGTGAAAATCAGCAGCCAAACGTGGAGTAGAATTTAAGTTAATCTGGTGACAAAGGAACTAAAAAACCAAACTGAAAACAGCTGGTAATCTCTAACATTCAAAGTGCAAAAATAGCCAGAACTTTCTATCATGAACCTGGTTTTGCTGCTGAATTTCCTATTTAAAGTGTGAGGAGGATTTGAGACAGTGATATGCTTCTTTATCCTTTACTGTGTGATAAATTCATAATTAACTTATGGTTTGGGGGTTGCCTCAGATACCTTGAACATGACAGCACTGGTTCAGAATATACCATTTCCACATCATCTACCATAGCACCATATCATGGTCATTGCATCACATGGTCAGTCCATACCAGACCTTTGTAATCACATCACAAATTGTAACCTCTTTACATTTCTGTGAGCGATTTCTATGTACGTAAGATTTGTGTGTATGTGTGTGTTTGTGTGTCTGTCTGTCTGTATCTTTATAGTTCAAGCTGCTTTCAAATATTACCAGGCCTTAATGCAGAAATTAAACATATGTGAAGTTCAGTAACAAGAGATGACGGCAGTGATGGTGGAGAAAGTTTGTTATCCGATGAAAACAAAGGAAAACAGGAAATATCGGCTAGGTAGCTGTGTCTAACAACACTCACAACACTTAAACAACCTCTTCTCTGATCTCTCACCATATTCTTTTATCTGTTTAAGTACACATAAACACAGACTCACGCACTGCACAAGGCTAATTGCAAAGGCGATGCAATTTCCACAGCATAAACAAAATCAAAGGGAGCAGTACTTTCTCCCTTCCATGTTCCCTCTTTAATGTTATTCAGTAAGTGAATTTGGGTCCACCTCACAAAAACACCTCTCCTTGTTGTAAAAAGAGTATTCTTCTCCTTTGCCAGATAAAACCATAATGGAAGCTGTTTAAGAACCAACATTACCATTGATCAACTTCCAGAGATGGTTGACCAGCAACAAACGGAAATGTAATTTAAATGGTGATCTAATTGCTTGCTAAATCACATCCATTTCAAAAGTAAAAGTTCACCACAGCATTTTATGCTTCTTTCATTCCTCCCCTTCAATAAGTGCTTGCTTATTTCAATGCTTTCATTGATGCCATGTCTGGTGTTGATATTCCATGTGAATATTTTAAAGCGTCAAAATGGTTGAAGTGCAGCATTTACAACTACATTGTCCCAAAACACTGCAATCAGGAGATGATCTCACGTATGCAAAAAAATGAAATGCAAGCGAACCCCTTCGTTTTCACGTTTGACGGAGTACCTTTCCCTGTTGAATACATTAGAGAAACCGTAGAATGAGAGCAAATGAATGCCCGCTCACTTCCCCAGCCTCGCGGCAGCCGGGATAGAATACACTATTCGTGCCCATTACATTTTTCATCATACCTGCGTGAGTGGATATCCACCTCCCCGCCCACCATGAAACAACGCTAAAACACATATCTCCTGTAGTAGCTACCCACACACTACATTTGTGCCTACACCTTGACCTTGCAAAACAACTCCTTAGCAATCCTGAATGATAAGTACTGGGGTTAAGTTTCAAAGCCTTGCACATGCAGGATCCTCAAGAGCAAAAAAAAGGGTGCAAAGGAATGAAAGACAGCCAGCAACAAACACAAGGAGTGATGATGAGGATGGGGGGGTTGGAGGGTCAAGAAGGACATCTATCCCCCTTTAAGCCCACCTTATTGGCAAGTGGTGACCCTGGACGTGGGGCTATTGTCTAGGCTCCTTATCATAATGTAGGCTGTGTTGTCTTCTCCATTACACCTCGGCCATTCAATTAGCCCCCATTACCATAGTAATAGAGCGCTGCGTCGCTAGGGTCAGGACTGACAAGGGGAGGAGGAGAGCGGTCAGAGGGAGAGAGGGAGATAGAGAAAGAGATGTCAGTATACCTGTAGGGACACCAATGCCAGCCTCTATTATGGCTCAAAAAATTGTTGGGAGGTGAAATCTTAATGTATTACTGGCAAATATAAAGAAGGGCTCTTACTGAAAAACATTTGTCAACATTTTTAAAAAACAGACTGTGGGCCAAACATTGTTGAGTAGATTCTGCGAGAATCCCTTGATGTCACCTTGGGATGTGGACATTTTGATTACTGCAATGACAATGGTGTATGACAATGCAATAGTGCATTTGAGAAAAGCAGTGAATTTATCACAAAAATTAATGGTGAGAGCAAAAGACAGGCGGCTAATTTCATAAGGCCATTTTCCAAGACGTCAATAGTTAAAACCAAGTGGTAGTGATTCCCAATAATGAATATTGCAAAGCAAATGGCTACACGAGAAGACTCCTGTTAATGATGGAGCGTTTTTGAATGAAGATGATGACAGTCTGTGAGCACTTCATCCTTTTTAGCTTGGTTGTTTTGTTGCACCTCTTTTTCTTTGAGGGAGTGACAGCACAGAGAGGAAGTAGAGTAAGAATACAGATGAGAAGAGGTTCCAGGAGAACAGATCTGTGTTAGCCAGGAAAAGATGTTGAGAAAAGGAAAAACTTTACCATCTCAAAATACTGATGGGCACATGATAGCCTACATACCAAGTCAGTGATTTGCATGTAAGGTGCTACAGCTTTATCCTCTCCCTTTATCACAATTGTCTGTCTCTCACTTTTCTCCCCATAATCACTGTGTCTAAATTTACTGTTTCTTATTAGCTCACACGTTATGGCCTAATTTTCCTGTTTTCTCGCATATTCCATCTTCCCTCTACCCACAAACTCTTTCAAACTAGCTTTCCCTTCCTTTTTGCCTCATTTTCTCCTGTCAGAGCCTGTGCCAGGGCGCGTGCCAAGCAACCAGTGCATGCCTCTTGTCCCTGTCTGCATGTTGCCCTGTTGTCGCTGCCACTTTCTGGCATTGTACCCATGTGAAAGGGAGAGAGACGGTGAGAGAGAAAGGGGGGGGGGGAAGAAAGGCGAGGAAACAAGGGAATGCATGCAGATGCAGGGCCCATCTCGTTTACAAATATGCAGATGCTTTTGCCTTTGTGATATGCAAATGAGAGATTACAGAGCGCTAATTAGGGTCAAAAGAAGTGTTCACGTCAATTAGGGGAGAATGAAAAAGCGATCACCACTCTTGCTGGCCTCCAGCCCCCAACCCCTGCCACGGATATCCTCAGCTTTTGTCTCAAAAAAATGGAGACGTGAAAAAAGACAAATAATGAGAGACATGTGTACAACAGGCGGGGCACGAGCATTTGGATAACCAGCATGCATCCTGAAAAGGGCAGAGATCTAGGTTTGTTTGAGTGAAAGGACTTGACTGGCTTTTCAGTAAAAAAATAAAACATAAATGACAAATATCTGTCGCCAATGTTTGAACTTTGATTCCAAAATTGTAAACCAGGTTGCCCACTCTATACTTGTTGATTAAAATTCCATAATGTATTTCTGAAAGTAGGCACCCGTGTAATAAAAAAAAGGTTTAGAGTCAGATTTGAAAAGTCTGAATAAACTATTATAAAACATCTGCTTGCTATCCCATTTCATTTCCAACCAAATAAGACAAAATAACTACACCTTGTCTGGCAAGCAGCATCTCTGAACACTGGTGAATAAACATTACTTGAGATTTTGATACTTCAAATCATTTAGCTGGCAGCCAATTAATTTTAGGGCATGGAGCCTAAGCAATCAAATACTTACTCTATACACAGTTTTATTGATCCAACATCTCAAAAATGTGTTAAGTCAAAATGCAACAAGACCATGGCAGTATATCAGCTACCAGAATATCCACTTGTAATGCCATTTGCAATTCCCATTATCCTTGGACCCCACCTGCCAGTCAATGTGTATTTTATTTTAATAAAATATATCTTCTAGGTTTGGTGTGAGCAAAAATCTCTAAGTGAGATCTGACCAAGGTAGCAGCATTTAAGGACAATAGAAAAGCTTACATTATATTATAAAGCAAGTACAAGGCAATAAGGAGGACAATAAAAAAGATCAGAAGGTGAATGACAGACAGACCCCATTCCTCTTTTTCCCCTGTCGCTCTTCTTTCTATCACTCCCTCTTTTGTCAATGTGTCTGTCTAGTGTGTGCAGGAGGAACACACTGTTATATTTGCATCCTAATGACCCCTCCAGTGACCCCCGAGGCTGGGCCCTCTGCATTACCCAGAGATCAATTAGGGCCAGGGCCCGGTGTCTGCTGTGCCCCATTAAAAAAAAAAAAACTCTCTCTCTCACTGTCGCTTCCCTCTTTCTCCCACGTGTCCTTCATCTGCACCTCTACCTTCTCACATCTCCTACATGTCTACCACAGCTTACGCATGCACAGGAATAGACACACACATTTGCTTGTCATACAGACCAATCCCCCATCACGTACTGTAGAAACACACACATTTTGTTATTAATAAGTCTACCTTCTCATATGCACACACAAGCACACAACTGCGTTCACTCTGTCTATAAGCCTTGTGGTGTACTAGAAAGATAAAAAATGAGTAGGATCTATCCGTAGAGTTTTCTCTATGTGGGATTCCATCTCACAACTTTGTTGCCAGGCAAAGCCCCCAAAAAGACCATGTTGTGAAAGTACATCCTTTTGACAGAGCTGGGTGTTCAGAAGGCTCTTATGGCGGCCATAGTGATTCAAGTGAGGGATGAAGAACTTGCCTGAGGATATACAGACTGCTACGCACCTTGGTTGTCCTTTTTTTCTCTCCACATGTTGCATGTGAGCTTTGACTAAGATGAAGACTCACAGCAGTTTGATAACTCATGGTTGTCATGTTTTGTCAGATAAATCATGCAAACATATTGTGTAGATTGCTCTTTGTTCTCAGACAATGCATTTCAGGGCCATGAAAAATGTAGTGTGTTAAGGCTACAGAAGTAGCACTGAGGTCTAGTACTTTGAACTATACTGTAACATCTTTTGTTAGCACATGTGTTTCAAGTAAGTGAGTGAGTGAGTGAGTGAGTGAGTGAGTGAGTGAGTGAGTGAGTGAGTGAGTGAGTGAGTGAGTGAGTGAGTGAGGAATACCATGAAAAAATAAATAGCACACACACACAACAGTCTCCACACTGTTGCTTTGGATTGCTTTGTCTCTATCTCAGAGTTTAACGTCATTAAGATGCTGCTATTGGTTAAAAACAACTGTTGAACTTCTGTGAATAAATAACTGCAATGTTATGCTAATTCAATTTCAACCGCATGGCTATGAATTTGGCATCAAATAAGTAAATCCCATTTTTCACTGCTAAAACCGCATTAAAGTTAGGTACTAGAGGATAGACGGATGGTCAAGCCTCAAGCTACGTTGAAATAGTTTTAATTAAAGGGACGGTTCAACATTTTGAATATGCTTACTTGCCTTCTCAAGAGTTATATGAGATGATAAGTGTATAAACGATGTGTTGTGGTTTTACATGGGGTTTTGTGCTGGACTATTTGTTACCCAGGTGCAGTGACTTCTGGGAGGTTGCCAGGCAACCTCCCAGAAGTCACTGCACCCCCAGGAAGCTACAGAATCTGGCAAAGAAATAGTCTAGCACATAACCTACGATAACATAGCAACATGCCTTTTTTACACTTTGATCTTTGCAAAATGTAATTGCTTGGGATTGTCCTGTCCTCCATGGCCAACTGTCCTGCCTCTGATAAGCCCTAATTGCCCTACGCTGTTGCACTTGTTGCTTGCTCTGGAGGGAAATACTAGAACTGTTGGGTCGTTGTAAATAATAGTGTGGTCTAGACCTACTCTATCTGTAAAGTGTCTTGAGATAACTCTTGTTATGAATTAGTACAATAAATAAAATTGAATTGAATTAATTGCTCTGCTTTGAATCAAATCACTGTTGCACCATGATTCTCTTCATAATTCCTTAGGGAGCCTCTGCCTTCTTTAGCCAACGCTTGTTTTTAGACAGCCGGTGAGTCAGCCTTCTCAGGTTTCATTTTACTGGCCTGGCATCTGGCTGAAAGAATGCCAAACACTTCCTCTGCTGTATTGTTAGCCCTTGAGAGTCTGTAGCTAAAGATGGCATCCATCTATAGGTGATTGTTTCTCAAAAAGGCTTTATGAAATCCAACCTCTCCCATTATAGTGTGTGGCATTTTTCCTGATTCCATTGCTCGAGGAGAAATGTGCACCTGTGTGGTTTTGTTACCCATCATCCTATCTGGCTGTCTACTTGGGTGAATAAAACTGTGTGATAAGAGTTTACTTGCCCTTCACATATCAAGACCCTTCATCATTCACAGATCTGACTGGTTTCATTATTGTTACAATATGTGCTTGCCATCTATCATTCTAATCAAATTTGAAACCTCTACTTGTCCTAAAACTTATGATTACATGTTCTCCATGTTTCTTCCTTTGAATGGGTCTCGTTGACTGACAATTTCCTCTCCTTTGCCCAGCAGGTGTCCATTACACATGCACACATAACGCTGTCTCTGCTACAAGGCTACAGTTGCTGGCTAAACTGATCAATCTCCATATGTCATGAATCTGTGAATGAGCGCAGAGTGTATTGTCATTGTCTTTTACAAACAGTGATGAAACTGTTAATTTGTTTAGTACACAATAAAACACGTCTCACCACTTTGTCTGAAGTAGGGACACAGCGAAAATACAAATGTTTCAAGATCCTGTGTTTGGTTGTTCCTTGCATGATGAGAATAGTCATAATGCAGAATAATAACATTTGAAAATGTACTGAAATAAACTGATGCAAATTCTTACAGTGTGTGACTACATTATGCTCCATTTGGGGTACTATGTGTAATTTGAGCTTTGAAAAGTTATTTATAATGCAATTGTGAAATTGCTGTGCCAGCAAAATGACCAGAAATAAAAATAAACAAAATAAAATAAATAAAACCTAACAAAGTGAAAACTGAAATTAATTATTTAAGCAACAAAATGATCATTGTTTTGTCACAGACTGTGTGCTAGTGTACAAAATTATTGTATGTTTTGTTTCTAGCTTTTGAGCTATTAATGCTTTTTATGCAAGAAATAAAGTGTGTTACATATCATACGTGTTGTTTAAGTTGGTTTTGGGTTGATTGCAAGCCTCCTCGGATCTTCATCCATTAATGAGGACCTTTTCTATCTGATTCGGATGCATCCAGAAGTAGTTGAAGTAACGGCTTTTATTCAGTTGTTTCCCTGGTGGTGAAAAGTCCCCTTGTTATTTCCTCCTGAGATTAACTGGGTGTGCAAAAGATTCTGTACTGCTGCCTCAGCTGCAATGTAACCACCCTCCTGCAATATTCATACACAAATCTGGGCCCCGCTGATACAAGATTACACCTCTTAGGGGATAACACTGTTTTCTATAGCCGGTTTTAAAAGTGAGAAAAGGAAAGTAATAAATGTCAAGTTTAGGAAGAAATGTTTAATTGTGTTGCAGTGAAATGGTATTGTATCTTGTCCAGGCAGGTTTTATTTAGTGAGAATTGAATATCAAAATTATGTTAAATCATGTTTACTTCCACCCTTCAATTTTTCACTGAACTCTTCAAGGACAAAAAGGCTTGTGTTTTAATAAATATCTCAGATTCAGTTACTTCAAAGACTTTTATTTTAATGTTGGTGTGTTAGGATTCTGAATTTGAAGTTGTTGATGGCCTATACCATCCTGTCTATTTAAAACCCTTGAATTGCCTGCTACTGTCTGCTCTGTCTTGCCTGCTACTGCATTATGATAAAACCTTGACTCAGGATTACAGATTACAAATGCCAGCATGACCTTTGTAAGTAATAGACATTAACCCTTATGTTATAATAACAGCAAGCACCAATAATTAAATGGCATGGTGTAGCTCTTTCCTACATTTTCAAGTTGAGTCAGTATTTACTGTTGTCTCTTTACATTCATTATATTGCCACCAAAACAAACAAAAACGTTACAGCTACCTTACTCTACCGTGCATGTGTGTTTGTTAGTCTACATGTACCAGCTGAAAAACACTAATCAATAGCCATTAACCCTGAATTTCCCTAATTCTTCCTCTAACCATGTCACTAAACGCCAAACACTAAAAATTCACTATACAAGGACAGTTAAATACATGACTAGTGGGCTATGTATTGTAGTCATTTGGATAAATCCAACCACACACACACACACACACACACACACACACACACACACAGTCCACTCATTCTCCAGCAATCATCCTTTTGCTGCAGACAGGTTCGTTTGAGCTAAGGGACAGATTTAGAGTGGCAGTTATAGTGTGGTTTGGATAGTGTGTATGTGTGTGTGTGTGTGTGTGTGTGTGTGTGCGTACGTGTGCATGTTTATCTGAGTGTGAATGCCTTGCTACTTGTGTCGAATGCAAATGTGTTGCACATTGGTGTATCAGTGGAGTATATTTGTGAACTTGCCAGAGGACATTTGTATGTGTCTGTTGGTCACTTATACTTCCCACAACGTGTCACAACACTATTTGACTTTTAGCTGTGACATGCAAGGGCTTTACAGACAATAAAGGCTTCCGATCAGCATCTCTCAGCCCCTGCCTGGGCCCCTCAGCCTGGAATGGAGGTGGAGGAGGAGGCAAGCCCCAGGGGCCTGGGGACTCGACCCCTGCAGCCTGCCTTCTCATCCATGCACCGAAGGTCCCTTTCCACTTCTCAGCAGCTGTCAATCAAAAGCCACAGATGGAAAGTGTAGGAAAAACCACAAGAGAAAAGCTAGATGGGCCATGTAGTATAAATGTGTGTGTTTGTGTGGGACAGAAACGGATGAGTCAGACATTCTGATGCAACATTTTTTTTCTCATAATTTGTGACTCAAAGATCCACTGAACATCTTACGCTGATCAAACACAAGACTGTGAGGTTCCCGTGTAAATGCCTACTGTAACCAGGTCACTTGTGAAGATTTAGGCTTAAACATATTTTTATGCACAACAAGATTCTTGAATTGATTGAAGTGTTAAACTTCATAAATGAACCGAGCTTGTGCATCAAAGTTATGGTAACTGAATTCAACAAACAAAAACTTGCTGAATCTGTTTTCTCAGGCTTTTGATGTTTCGTCATTCAATTATGGTTTCATTTTCAACTTAGAATAAAACCAACCACATAGAAAAGTGTTTCGGTGTTTACAGTATACTCCCTTAGAGAAACAAAGTGTTCATAATACCAAAAGATGTCCTGCATTTCATTGACAAACAATGCCACGGGTCATATCAGTGCCTTCAGTAAGAGCTAAAAAGACCAACATCTGCTTAGCTGCAGAAGTTAAGGCATTGTGCAAATGATTGGACTTCAGGGGCCTGCTGATCACTGCCATTGATTCCTGCCTCTCCAGTCAATTAGATCAATGGGGCATCTTTAAGCCTGCTTAGCCATGTGTCAACTGTCACACTCTACTATCGCCTTCATTTGTACTCCAGCACATGCTGCCAGGGCACAGATGGTAACCTATACATCCTGTAGAACAATGATCTGAAACTGATGAACAAAAAAGGTTTTCAGAATTGATTGCAACTAATGAAAAGGAGGGGGTTCATTTCTAGTATGAAATCTTGAATGTAAGCTAAATTTATTTTTTCAGTGTCCCCAACTTCGAGAGAAAACGATAATCAGTATACAATTATTCAAATTTGAAATCATAAATAACACAAACCAAAAAGAAAGAAAAAAGTCAAATGTACTGCAGTTTGAACCATGTATGTGTTGAGATTATTAAAAAAGACCCCTACTACTACTGCCCTTGCAGCGTTACTCAAGGACAATTTTACTACTGTCCATGAGCAACGCCACAATGCTGTACCTAACCCCTAACTCCTTCAGTAAAGCTATTCAGTGTTTCTAGGACAATTCATTGACATCCTAAGATTAGCATTTTTCAGAAAATGTGCGTTTGTCTTCTGTTACTGGAATCTTAAAATTCCAGGTTTTATTTGGGCAGAAGCTTTAAGTTGGCTTAGACTTTGACGTATGTTAGTTACGGCTACAGTGCATGGAGAGGGAAATGTGTTAAATATCTCTTAAAAGAAAATATATTGAGACACAACTAGGGCTGCAACTATTGAGTATTTCCGTTGTTAATTAATCGGACAATTATTTTCTCAATAAATAGATTAGTTGTTTGGTCTATAAATGGTGAAACATATTAATCAGTGTTTTATAAAGCCAAAGATGATATCTTCAAATGGCTGGCTTTGTCCACAACTCAAAGATATTCAGTTTACTGTCTTAGAGGAGTGAAGAAACAAGAACATGTTCACATTTAAGACGCTTGGATCAGAAAATTTTGATTTTTTTTTCATAAAAAAGGACTCAAAGCAATAAATCGATTATCAACTAATTGATTAATCTTTGCCGCTTTAGACACAACTTATAGATAAGAAAAAAGCAGTAGGCTAAAGGATTGGTACAGTAATGAGTTTCTAAAACAGACTTGCAAAATGCAGACCACATGCCAGTACTGGAGTGCTGCTACCTTGAGACCTCTACAGCCAACCTGTGTGCACGTACACCCACACACACACATTTCGGCCCCCTCCCAACAGCGGCTTGCGTCAAGACCCTGGGAGACTGACCCGCCCCTCTCCCTCCTGCATACCCCTTTCCCCTCTCCCCTCCCACTGACCCCCTCAGCGACGGACCATTGTTTACTTTCACTCTCCTCCACGGCCCTGCTGGTCCGGGGGGCCGGCCAAATCGTTACATTATTGTCTGGTCCTCCCTTGCACCCCCCTCCCCTCCCGACCCGGCCTGACCCCATTCACAGTCCTCAAAAGCACCATCTGTATCACCCAACAGTCAGGGAGTGAGAGAGAGGGAGAGATGGGGCAAGAAGGAGAAAGAAAACGAGGCAGGGAGAAAGGAGATGACGGCCGAGGAGGGAGGGAAGGAAAGGGAGAGAGAACGAGAGGCATCTGAATGGGTGTTGCGCTGTCTGTCGGAAAGTATCTGTCAAATAGTTTTCACAGTGTGAAGGCTTCCCTGCTGCTTTCCTTTCTTCAAACATTGTCCTTATTGATTTTTTACTGCCTCCTTTTATACCTTCTTTCAATTTCTACTTTCCACAATCTCCTAATCCTCCATGCTTTTTCCCTACACTGCGTATTTCCTCCCTTAAAGTTTTCTCAGACTATCCTACGTCGTTGTTCACTTGACCCGCTTCTGTGCCTCCCGTCTCCTTCCTTCCCCTCACCCCTCCTCCTCGGAGTGCATCCTTCATCTTGCTGTAGTGTTGCACTAGCATTCCAGGGCCTCTTGTATGGCTGCATGTGTAAGGAAGGCGGATTTTTCCCATGGGGCCGCAGGTGAAAACTGGGACTCACTCTGTCCGCCAAGGGACGCCATCTGTCCCTGTCGGCGCACTTGCTAGAGGGGAGCCCTGTCACCCCTCCTCCTTCCTCCTCCATCCATCCATCCCACCCTCTGTCCATCCACTCGCTATCCCTCCCTCACACTGGTCTACCGTGCTGAATCACCCAGGAATGCGCTCCCTCTTTCCTTCCCCCCTTTCTTCCCTCTCGTTCTCCCTCCGTCCCGTTACTAATTCATCCCTCGCTCCCCATTCATTTTCCTCCCACTCTGCCTCCTTTCGACTCGCATACACCCATTTCTCTCCCCCTTTCTCTCCATCTCTAATCAATCATCCATATATGACACCAGTGGCAAAATTATTAAATTATCATAAATTTGTGATGAGCATAGTGAGAACAAGGGATACTGTTTTAATTGCCAGCCCATGACCTCTAATTATGCGTATCAGTGTATTAGTTTGATATTTGGAGAGAATGAACTCAACCAAGTCTGACATTTTCCACTAGATAAAGCAATAATATGCATACAATGACTGTGATTTATTTACCAAATTGCCAGACATTACTCCAACAATAGCATGATATCACACTAACCTGTGAGACTATCTGTAATTTATTTGTTACCTTAAGAAATGTATTACTGCAGTATGGGCTTTGCCTTATTAAAATAAACATTTCAAGATGATGCATTTTCTAGATAAAAGCATTCAAAGATATTAGACATTAGACATAGACAGTGTTTGTTTTTTTTTAAATGTGGGACAATTTCAACAACACAACATGTTTGAAAAATAGACTTAATTTGTGATTAAGCTGTGGCCACAACATGGCATGCAGTGTAATTAGTCCTTCAGACTCAAGTAAACAAACTCATGAGGTCACCAAGTGGGCCAATAGCATGGGAACCGGAGGGAGTCCCTCTGAGGTGCTATATGCCCTGTGTCTGCAGACCTGGGCCCAGCTGTCAGTGTCTGTATATGTTCTTCTCAGCTCTGGTTCTGACTGCTGTGATGGCCAACGGTCAGATGAGTGCAAGAGGACAGTGAGAGCGCACTTTCACGTGGGAACCTGGCTGAGGCTTGCAGACAAAACAAATGCTGGGGCAGCTTAGTGTGAAACCTCCAAACTGTCACAGAGAGGGTGAGAGAATGATGACCCTCCCCCTACTCTCTTCACCCTCACACTTCCTTCCCTCAACTCTCCCATCCTACCATCAACCCTCCTCCTTCTCCTACCCCCCCCCCACACCACACACACACACACACACACACACACACACACACACACAAAGCGTCCAGACAGACATGCATAGAGACACACGGTCACTTTGCACCCCTCCTGAACACATGCACACACATACACCTCCACGCCCCCTGTCAATCAGAAACTAGAGTGTCACGCAGTCACAGACACTGTCAGAAAGAAAGGGAAGATGAAAAAAATGGGAGGAAAAGTGGCCCGTCACTCACTTTATCACTTCTCTGCCCCCTCTGTTCCCCCTCTCTGGGTGATAGCACAAAGAGGGACAATAAAAGAGTGGGAGGGGAGCAAATGAGAAGGTGATAGGGAAGGAAAAGAGAGTGGAGGGGTTGTTGGAGAGAGGTGGATGTAGAGGAGAGCTAAAGTGTCCCCATTTTCTCACTGTCCGTCTGCAACAAAGAGCCAGGCGGGACACTGCACTGGGGTGGCGTTTTTTTCCTGGGGCCTCCCTTCGAACCCCTACCCCCCAGCCCTCTGAGGTCACCCCTCTGGTGACCCCGCCTCGATTGTTTCCCGTCGCTCTGTCAGCTCTGATTGTTGCTGACTGGTTAAATGGCTGAAAACCAAAATGGAGGGGCTGGGGGTGGAAAAAAAAGTGGAAAAGAGAAGGAGGGTGAGGATTTGGGAAAAAGGGATGGCCGTGGTGGAAGCCCCCTCTCCTTTTCCCTGAGATAACTGACTATTTGACCCAAATAAACAATCTCTCTCCACCAAAAGAAGTGGCAGGAGGAGGAGGACGAGGAGGAGGAAGAGGGTTCAGAGGGTTTGAGGTTCGAATTGTTGGGTGAAGATGGTGAAATAGCGCCCCCTCTGTAGTGAGAACTGTGGGGGGAGAGAGGGGGGAGTAAGGAACCCCAAGACCTAAATGTCCTTTCATGTTTGGGTTCCCACTGCATCTCAAGAACCACACAGACAAATCAGAACGACACGTTTGAAAGCAATGACTTTGTTTGAGAGATTAGTTTTACACATGATATCAATGTGGAAGAGGTTAAAGCCTTAAAGGAAAAGTGAAATCTAATGTAACATCAATTTGCAACTGATATATTAACATATGTTTTGCAACTCTAAGAGACGGGCCAGATGTTGATCCATCAGACCAACAAACTAACAGGCAGCCCCATCAGTCCACAGATACAGCAACATTTTCAGCAAAAAATAGCCTAGTGATTTAAAACCTATAAAAACCCACTTGGTTTCTGTTTTAAGCGATAGATTTCCTCCATAACAACCTGAATGGCCTCACAATGTGACTCGGACGAGTTAAGTGTTTAAAGACCTGGTCCTGATCAATTATGCAATCATATCCATTCCCCCTGCTCCCTTCCAATCAAACAGCTAAATAAGCCATGGTCTGGATGGATCCTTTGCTCTAATTGGACAAATGGCTTGCTTAATTGATCATTGATTGATGATCAATAGGGAACATGTGTTCTTGTTCTTTACAAGGCAAGTGATTGAAAGCTGGCTATAAAATCAGCCAGATAGTTTGACAGACGCCAATGGGCTCTCATCACCTTACAGTTGGTGGAAAAAGAAGAGCATTAGGGAGACAAGGAAACATGGGAAGGCTGCTTTTTCTTTTCCAAGCTTAGTTGAAAAGCTCCTATCTTTAAAATGAACTGAAATAAAAAAGTAAGTTCCTTTAATTCAATTATAAAATGAGAGAGCGGGAGTGGACTAAAGACCATGGAGAGGGAGGAAGAGCAGAGATGAAGGCAAAAGAGAGGATACGCACACCATTTTTGTTCCATCTCTCTTTGCCACTCCATACTTATCAGTCAAGACACCTGTTTGAAAGCGGGCAAGTGTGTGTGCATAGAGATGTGTGTGTGTGTGTGTGTGTGTGTGTGTGTGTGTGTGTGTGTGCCTCAACGACTGTGCCATCCCAACAGAATAGGGGGACATCATTGTGAATCCCTTTGATCTGCTGCTCACAGATTCGCTTGAAAGGACCATGGTCGAGAGAGAGAGAGATGCAGACAGAGACAGAGAGAGAAGAGACACTTCACCCAGGCATCAGTAGGCCTTCACCCTCAGCCTCAGGTACCTATCCTTGCTCTGTTTCTGAGCCAGCGCTATTAAATATGAAACGCTAAGACAAAAGGAGGGAGAGTGAAAAGGGAGGGAGCGGGGGCCACAAAGGGCACCACTCAATGCCTTTGAAGAGGCACTGAGACGAGGGGTGTCGTGAACGCAAATGTGCACACCTTGCACAGACACACACACACACACAACACACACACACCAAATGACGTGGGTGGATAGGATACCAAATATCCACATTTACATCTTGTAGACCTAAAAGGCTCGGTTAGCAGATGATAATACATGCATACACGTGTTTGGAGTGGTGTATGTGTTTAAATGGACATTAAGACAGCTGAGATTAAAGCACCTTTAAAGGCTGTAAGAGGATGGGATGTAATGTAATAGCCAAGACAGACATTTTTCCATGGCAACAAACTAACCATCTAAATGCACAATTCAGTTTATTTTGTAAAATAAAAAAAATCTGGAGACATACCTGGTATTCATATATTTGGAGGGCTAACTGATCATGCCATTTTCTGTAGAGCAGAACATGAAGCTACAGTTCTATCAATTCTAATAAAAGATGCTTTTAATTGATTTTTTTGTACATTTTAAATAAACTTCTTGTTTTAGTTCTGGTTTCATTTTCAACCAAAGAATAGCCTTTTAATTTCAAGGCCTTGAATGCTTTTGTGCTTATTGTAGTATAGAAAACTCAGTTTAAATAGAGTGAATCTCCATTTTAAATGAATCAATGGTGTACTAAATCTGTACTGGTGGGTGAATTGTCTGTCAACCTGAAAAGATAAATGCAATACGAGATGGTCCATTATCATCACTGTGGTTTGGAAGTGCATAAAGTTACTGATTGTTGTTTTACTTTTCACATTTGTACTTTGTAGAGAATTAGGAATGTTGTTTCTTTCATTCCATGTTCAAGAGTCAAGACAATGTTGCACTAATAGGAAAGATTTTGGGCGGATGCAACAAAGACTGGCAAAACGTATGACGATATGAAACTACAATGACCAGCAGTGTTATACTTGATTGAACAACACATACATTTTACCAAACAGACCTTACAACATGACAGTGTCTTTCCATGACAGAACTCGTGCTCATTTGCAAAGTAACAGGGTATTGGCACACCAGTGCAAGATATCATTATTGATATTTATCCATTCATTTGACAAGGGAACAGTATGATAAACAGCCTGTACATCTATCAGTTAAAAGCCACTGTAATCATTTGCTTTCAATTCTGATAACAATATACATTTATTAAATAATTGCAAACCCCAAAAAGGTTTAAATAAATTGATCATAAGGATAGGACTCAAATTATTCATTTTCACCTAAGTAGCACTGTTAGAAGAGGGAGCATCAGTGACACAGACTGATAACTTGAGCTCTGAGTATGTCTTAAACTAAATGACCCCTATCAGACAAACTTCATTGGGCTGTCTTTGGAAAACAATCAGCAATGTGCTCCTCCCTGACCTTTAGCAACTCAGCAGGCTAGGTCCAATCACAGAGTATTGACATTATCCACCTCACGCCATTTATAACGTCAGCCGCCGCTCGCCTCAAAGGTCCAGTCGAAATACCAGCACAGTCATGTTGTGTTTTGGTTGTGTTGAGTTTGAAGGAGAAGAGTGGGGGTTTTGCGGGGGAATCCAGGTAATTTTGTGAGCCTGGGCTAGGTGATTAGAGTGATTGCTCCAGGTCAATATCGGTTTAGCTATGTATTTTGTGTTCTTTTCTACTTGAACACATAAACACACAGGTTTAAGCAGAATATGAAACACATACAAGTGCACAGAGATGAACATATGCATACAGAGACCCAGACTTGGATGCACAAACAGACAAATCACACACCCTATCCATCTCGCATTCATCCAAACCCTGTAACAATGAGATCACCTTCCAAATCAATTCTCCATCATCTACCCTCCACCCAATCCATAGTACTAACACAAAATGCAGACCTATGAGGAAGGGTGTATGTTTGGGTGGTAACTTTGGTCACCCAGGTCTTCTAAAAGTACCTCAAGTCCTCGTCAATCCTGCCAGATCACACATTCATCCCCATCTGGGGGTGATCCATCTCGGCAGGCCCAGCCAGGCTCCATTACCCCCAGACGAGCTGTGAAATGGCCATTATGTGTGTGCAGGCATGTGGGGGGAATGGGCCTCTGTGTCGGCCGTCAGCCTTTACCAGCCAACAATGGGCCTCATATATATATATGGTTGAATACCCTGCTCTGGTCACAAAATACAAATACATTGAAATAGTATTGGCTCACTGTTAGGGGAAAGACGGAGCAAAAACAAGGCCTGACAGTAACTTTTGGGAAGTTGAAAATGTTCATATTTAATTAACATAGTAGATGCAGATGGAGGACACATTAAAGGATAGCAACTAACACTTATTTTAATCCAACCAAATCCATCCCATTCATCAAGAGTGTATCAACATTATACTCCCTTGTCCAGGATGGCATATCATTACCGAATCACAGTATCAAGGATTACATGACACCAATATCATGAAGGAGGTGATAAAGACAAAGACAGGGGGAGAAGACAAGAAGAAGAGAGCCACTTCCCCGGAGAGCCTCGTTAGCACTGAAACAATGTAGGCTTAATTCCAAGACGGAGGGCTTGCGTGTCACACCTAAAGTGCTTTGCATTAATTACACTCTATATAAACTCTATTAATAAGACTTCCATAAGGCCTCAGCACGTGGTCTGTGAGTGTGTGCACATTTGTGTAAGGTCTTATAGAGTTTGTACCAATGTCACTTCTTCATTAAAGGGGGAGAACAGATGTCACACTTGATATTTGTATAAATAATAGGGGTGTACCAAATAACAAAACTCACGGTTAGAATCAGACAACGCTTTTGATCGGATCAGATCAATTTTTGGATTAGCACAAAAAAGGGGGAATTTAAATGATTTATTAAAAATGTAATAACATTAACTTTTAACAATAATGACTTCTTTCCCCACTAAATTGCGGTTAAATGACAAAAACAGATGAGGAAAGGGTAATTTACGATAACTTTAAATACACCACGTGGTTGACAACTGCAGTGACCAAGTGCTAGTTTGTGTCTTTTAGCTCTTAGCTTTAGCGGCAGACTGTTGTAGGCTACGTCCCGGCGTTTGAATGCTCTGCAGTGAAATACAGACACACTTTACACCATTTACTTCTGCATTTTAACTGTGTTTAATCCAGCTACTAGCTAACGGAAGGCATGAATGGCAAAAATGCATTTCACACAGACTAATATTATGGTTAAACTGCAATTGATCTGCGTTCACATTCATTCCAAACCGTGAGTGTTGATCTGTATGGACCACGAATCAATTATGGTTCGTTACACCACTAATAAAGAGCAATAATATCATGTTTGATGGTTCAATATAATCTTTTCAATACAGTCCTTTCTGAGAGCCATTGAGTTGGCTGTACAAGCTTGCAGAGCATGCATGGCAACATAGTGTTAAAAATGATCATCAAGAAGTTATTGACCCAAGCAACAGCATTAAACTAAATTTGTCAGACCTGGGTTTAGCAATAGCAATTAACATAGCAGAAGTCATCTAATTTAAAAATATACTAAAGTTACATCCCTGATATGTTTGTGATCTACTGCTGTAATTATAAGTCAAAGAATCATCTAGTGGAACAATATCAAATAAATTGACAGCCTCTTTCCAGGGCTGCATTCTCATTCTCAAATAAGATGCAGATGATTTAGAGAAAATGCTTGTTGCAATTTCGTAAAGCCTTCAAAATTCTTCAAATTGTCTAATGGAATTTGTCCATTCCATTAGGCAAAGAAAAACTGCTAATTCTCACAACTGGGAAGCTGGAACAAAGGAATGTATGGTATGTTTGACTGAACCCCCAATACATTGATTAATTCAAAAGAATAATTGACTGATAAATGCATTATTAGAATAGTTGAAGCTCTAGTTCTATCCATCTGGCCCGCACTGTGCTGACCTGTAATGGAAACACCACCAAGGATTTATTAACTAATATTAATTGTGCCTGTGTGTATTCAGTGCCTGTATATGTGTTTGAGTGACAAATTAAGTGAGTGTTTGTGTGCATGAGCATCATTTCTGTGTTATGCAGAAGTGTAGATATTGGTATCCTTGCATATGTGTGTGTGTGTGTGTGTGTAAGTCTGTGTGTGCTTGTGCCTGTGTGCAGTGTGTGTCTGATGTATCTTTTAGCTACGGATAGATAAACAGTGGAGACAAACATACGCTGCTTCAGTTTAATGACCCATCCCTGTAGAGTCCCCAATACATTCAATTAGCAGGAAGATAATTAATCGGGCCAAGTCTCTGGCTGCTGAGCTGGCTGGCGGACTGGCAGCGGGAAGCCAGGTGGTCTTACAAGAAAGGGTGTGTGTGTGTGCATGTGTATGTGTGTATCCTTATGTGTGTTACGTTTCACAAAGGGATAAAAAAACTTAGATTCAGTGATAGTCTCTCCCTTTCTCTCTTTTTACGGAAAAAGTAAGCAACGTGAGCCCACAAGCACATGCACACCACCTGATTCACACCAACACACACACACACACACACACACACACACACACACACACACACACACCGGAAAGGTTTAACAAGAATGCATGTTAGTTTTGACTGACATGCACATTAGATGTCTATTTCTATTTGCTGTCTCTTTCTATCTCTAGGCATCAGTCTTAGTGCCTTTCACTTTGTCCTTCTCTTACTTTCTCTCTCACACACTTGCACACAAACACACACACAGCCAATGCTGTGATCTGTAAGCCCCTGGTGGCCATATTCTGTCACTACACCAACACCAGTGCGCTGTGGCTCTCAAACAATCTTCTGCTGACGGAAGGACAAGTCTGTGGTAAACACACCATAGTGTGCTGTGGCATCTAACACCTGTATTCTCTCACAATTTAAACACAACAAAACGGATAAGCAGTGTGTCAGGTTTCTATAGCTTTCTGTTCTCATATCAATTAAAACATCAGATTTCTTTAGGCAACTATTTAAATCTATGGGGAAGAAAGTGAACCTTAAAAGAACAAGGTAAATATATTAATAAGAAGTTAAACATGTAATATCAAGTTAAGGAAAACCAGGGGACACTACTGTATTTCCTTTGAAAGTAATGACTGACTCAGAAAATATTAGTAAAATAATTTGAAAATTAATCCGCAGGGGACTGCAACGTTAGGGTGGGGGTTTACTGCAGGAATGTAATCCAAGTATTTTTGTTAAGCTATTAATCACACAGAGATGGACTAAACTGACTTTTGAATATTTTCTGATGACTGATGAAACTTTGTGCCACTGATTTTATTGTTGGCACCTACTGTATATAGTTCACAACTAACCATAATGTACTTTTATGTCTTTATCTGCTGACCTAATCACTTCCACCAAGTTTGATGGTTGAGCACAAGCGAATTCAAGCCCATGTGTATAATTTTGTGTTGATAATCTGCGTCATGACTATATCATATTTGGTTTAGTTATTTTGGAAATCATTAAAACATACACATTTTATACAACTTTGTAGTGACATTGAAGTCCTTAATATTTGAATGTCTAGTTTGTTCCTTTAAATCAGGTGTAAGAATGACATGTAAACACACACACAAACACACACACTCTCTCCTCAGAGCATTGTCTTTCTCTTTCTCATACTCTTTTTCTCTTTTTCTCTTTCCTTTCCTAGCTTGTTATGCAGATTCCCAGATTTGCCTCCTTCAACACTCACACACACACACACACACACACACACACACACACACACACACACACACACACACACACGTCTCTACCTCCCCAGGGGCACCGGGGAAGGGCAGAGCTAAGATGGAAATGAATTCAGCCATGTTGCAAGTGGCAACGCAAATCTGCATCTGTAATTACCCCCAGAAATACACGGGGAGCTTTCTTTCTCTCTCCTCCTCATGCCTTCTGCCCCCTTCTCTCTTCCCGATCTCCTCCTTCTCTCTAAGACTCCATCTCTTTCCTTTTTCTGTCTGTATCTCTGAACTCCCCCCTTCTCCTCCTCCATGTCTATCTCACACTCTCTCTGTCTCAAAGGCTTCTTAAGTGATGCTTGGTGGGCTAATTAAGGTGAGTAGAAGTGTGTGTGTGTGTGTGTGTGTGTGTGTGTGTGTGTGTGTGTGTGTGTGTGTGTGTGTGTGCGTGCGTGCGTGTGTGTGTGCGCATGTGTGTGCGCGTGTGTGCGCATGTGTGCGTGCGTGCGTGTGTGTGCGTGTTCATGCATGGATTAGTGTATTTATGCATGCATAAAACACCTTGCACAGTCTTGCTTATGTCCACACTGTCTGTGTTTGTGTCTGTCTTTTCACATATATCGGTTTGTGTGTGCGTGAATACTATGTGTGTGTGAGTTAGTGTGTGTGTTTATGTATGGTGTCATCTCTTTGTGTCTGGGTCGGGACATATTCATGTGTTTATAAGTGTCCCCTCAGGCCAAATACGGCTAAGCTGTTTCTTGAAACGGGACAATATTCCAAATACTAAACCAAAAACAACCGTCTGTATCTGGAGGAAACACAGATCCACAACGAATATCTCTGGTTCAAAACTAAGAATTGAATTTTATTCCTGTTAGATCATCAGTAATTTGGAGTTTAGTGAAAGGTGCCTGAACTATGACCTCCAGTCAGTGACAAAGTGTTACAACCAAAATATAATACACGCCTCAAAAATACAAACAAAATCAGAAAGAAAGAAAAGGAGGTGAATGACAAATATTTTCACTTATTTATTATTTACATTTATAGAATATTTATCCTCACTTTAATCATTATAAATCAAGTGTGACTGAAAGGCAATAACATTTCATAGGTGGCATGAGAAAAATCTAAATTTTGGTTTGTTCGCCGAGGCCAAATGGCAGGTTTGTAACCACATTAAAGTGTCACATTTAGCACTATATTTAAAATTCATGTGAGTTATTTATGATTCCATTGCAAGCTATGTACTGTACATATGCTGTTGTCATTAAAGGAAAACCCCTCCACTGTTTTCAAACAGCTGAAAGGCCTTTGCAAATAATAATTAGATTTTGGTTTGGATTACACTGCTGGCCTCAGTGTGCTCCAGGAAAGTAGATGAGTGGCAAAGAACACACCAAGGCGCTCTGAAAAGTGGTAGTTAGGCGAGGGTAAGGGTAAAGTGTGAAGGTGAGGCAGAAGAGGAAAAGAAGGATGGAAAGAAGCTAGCGAGAGACACACCCTGAGTCTCAATGGCGGAGCTCTGCTGCAAAGGAGCCAATTAGGGGAAGGCAAGACACACAGGGGCTAGGTATACAAACCCTACTACGACTGAGCCTGTGTGTGTGTGTGTGTGTGTGTGTGTGTGTGTGTGTGTGTGTGTGTGTGTGTGTCAGTTTGTATGTGTGAACATGTACTTTAGCCTAATCATTATTCTTATGCCAAGTCAAGGGCACATATACATTTACACACATATACTATTTTGCCAAAACTATAGTTGACAAATAATAAATGTATCATAAAGCAAGACATGTCATATATATATATATATATATATATATAGTAATAATAATATAATATAGTATAATAATGTGTTTTTTTCTAAAGGGGAATGGAGTCTGAGAAAGGCCGATGTGATTCCCAGTTAAATGGTGACGTTAATACATATTGAAGAAAGGAAACAGCAATAAAAAAATAGCTCTGATTCCAGAATAAATTAGTGTCTGTTGAACACTTGAGTCTGTCGTCCTCTTCATTGTTCCAATCCATCAGATTATTTTACTAATAGCTCTGTTAATGAATATTTAATCTGGCTGTAATTAGTGTATCGGGCACTACTGCGTGATGGAGAGTGTATTTCAGTGTGAGATAACACAAGAAGACACAAATGTTGTTTCTAGTATCTAAGGGATATCAGAAAGTCTAAACATATACATACAGAATTTGGGAATGCAGTTTTGACCAAAGGGATACCTCAATTAACTCATGTGTACTAATTAAATTAAAACAGAGATCCTTAGCAATTATTTGAACTACAACAAAATGCTGTTTAAGGTCGTAGGGCCTACAGAGAGCAAGCAGTGAGTGTGTGTGTGTGTGTGTGTGTGTGTGTGTGTGTGTGTGTGTGTGTGTGTGTGTGTGTGTGTGTGCACTTTACACACATTACAACATTAGTACAAATGAGCCTGTGCGTGTGCATTGCTGAGGTTGTGTGATATGAAAAAATGGAACTCTGAATAATGCATGAGTCTTTTGGTCAATGCATTGTGATATGCTTTAAGGAGGCCTTCTCTCAGCCATTATAAGATTAAACCCAACCTTGGTTTGTCTAGAGTGGCTGGGACATGCAAGAGACCTGTCAACATTGCAGGAACTTAGACCTCTCTCTCACACACACACACACACACACACACACACACACACACACACACACACACACACACACACACAGTCATATACAGTACATATACATCCCACCATGCATGCACGCCCACACATACAAAATGACCAAAAAAGAAGATACAGTTACTTATACTACACATACACTAACATAACATACTAATGACGATAAAGGGAAATAAAAAAAGTAAAGATAAGCAGTTAGTTTTTTTGATTGCTCAATGACAGAGGGCACAACTGGAGACACACGTGCAAAACTAACTACAATCTGCACAGCAGCAGTTCACGTGGACCAAACTCTAGTTCGTTTTTCATTGCTTGAACACCGTTTTCAAAACTCTACACACTTATCTCATGACTTCAACCACAACTTCACTGCTGTCACAACTGTTAACCACACATTCAAAACAGAATAGATTACAGTCTGGTGCCTATCAAACACTGCTGATTACAGTTTTAGCTGAAAGACTAAGCAGGTGTCTTGTTTTAGACTAGTTAGTGAACATTTATACGGTATTTGTATAGAGAAAGCTCAGAAAGCCTTTTTTACATAACCACCAAATAAGAATGAAAGAATTATACACTGTACCGTTTGAGAGAAACAGGTAAAAGAGCAAAGATACCAATATGTCCAGGTAAGTTGTGTGAGGTTATATACACTGCTATAAAAAAATGTTTAAAAAAAAACACTATATGTTTACTATAGTAAAACTGTGTTCTTACAGTTTTTTAGAAAGTAATGGAGGTGAAAGTAATGGGAAAAACCACATCATTAGTATTTAGAGAGGATGCAGACATCCACTGTGATGAAGAACACTTGCCACATGATGCTGGAGAGAGGCAGGATTAGTCACACTATTCTTTGTTATTGGTATGCACCTTTAGTTTTGTTTCCAGTAATCCCATAAATTACTAGAGACAAAATACTATATTGAAGCAAACTGCTGATTTTCATTCTTTCTTCTTTACCTTACGTAAAAGTGGTATATTATAAAATCTAAATATTTTCTTTAAAGAATTTATGGAGTAGTGTGTAGTCACTCAAACTGTACAGATGAAAAGTTTGTAATTTTTGTATCGGTGTTTTTACTGTGTGTTCTGAGTGAGAGACAGTGTGTTTTATCTAGGTGAGGATTGTTCATAGTGCTTGCCTGTACTGAGCCTGTTTTGAGACATGTGTTAAGAGATATGTTGCTTGGAATGAGTTTTGCAGGAGATGTGAACTGTTTAGTTTTGCACATGTGGCTTCAGTTGTCCACTGTCCTTTAGCAATAAAAAAAAACTGTAATAGAGTTGTAAAAAAATAAGGAAACAAGGAAGAAAGGGATAGAGGAAGCAGCAAAAGTAATCTGTCAGTTCCACTAGGGATGCACTGTAGATAAATTATGGTCCCTCTGTTTCGATTCCTGTCCAGCCAGTACATACACGCCTGCTGTGTGACATGCTTCAATCATTCTTTATTGAGCCCTAAGTCTCTCTCTGGCTCTTTCTCTCCTTCCGTCCATATTTCACTCTCTAGCTTCAATCAGTTCTGTTGATGTTCACAATCAATAATCAATTTCTTTGAGAAATAATGGGCCATTGCTGTTTTGGGTCTTGCCTATATAGCCCTTGACCTTATGATAAGCTAATGGCAAATTCAAGGAGGCCGGGATGAAGGACTGTTCCTGGCACAGTAAGAATCATGACCCTGGAACATGGAAAGTCAGGGAATGAAGGGAAAAGCTGCATATGCTTTAAAGTGACTCCAGGCTTAGAGCTGGGTGACATGACAAAAATCAAATATCACAATATTTTTGATCAAATACATCAATATTGATATTGCGGAGATATTATAGGTTTGATTATTTGTGCTTTCACAAAATATTTACACAATGAGATTCGGGGTAAATAATCATCTATTACTTGGATATAAATTACTTAGTGGGTATAGGCAAATAAAAGAACAGCTAGAACAGTCTGGTAAGTTCAAAAAGTGACATCACTTTACTGTAATGTAGCCTTTAAAACCAGGAAAAGACAACACTTTATTCTGTACTATCTGATACAAACATATTCCAGATTGTGAGTTTCCACCTAGCTAAGGGAAATACTTACGTTAAGACATAACGCTAACACGTTTTTTAAAACATAACACTGACACAAAAGCCGTGAAATATTACTGTACTGTATGTGTTAAGTGTGCAAATCCCCACTTAATTATGCCAAAATGTGTATTAAAATTAAGTTTTAAGCGAGACCTGCTCCTTCACTAAACAAAAAACAAACTGTTTAGAAAAGTGGCAAAGAATGTGCAGAGCTAACAGCCTCCTGTGTGAAACAAAAGCTAATGAGAGTAACAGAGAAAGATAGAGAGTGAAGGAAAAGCAGAGAGAGGGAAAAGCACACCCAGTTTAACAGGACATTCAAGACTCTTTGCCTTTTGTTCTCTGCTTGTTGGCGTGTTACATGAAAACACCATCCCATGGGCACCTCCTCTACATAAAATGAGGGAGGGAAATGATAGAAGGAGAGAGAGAAGACAAGAAGAGAAAGGAAGAAAAGGTGGGGGTGTGGTGGCTGAAAGGGAGGGAAGGGACATCTAGTAAGAGGAGAAGATCGAGAGAAGAAAAAGAAAGAAGAACTCTTAAAGAGGTTCTAGCTGTGAAAGAGACACAGGGATGTTTTACTGTAACCTGTTTTACAGTATAACGTCCTTTGGGAGGATTTTTATCACTAAACTTAACGTTCTTGTCAACTTGCAGACTATAGTTCAGCTCAGATTCTCCTCTGCCAAACCTTATTATTACAAAATAATGTATATTTCATTTTGCAACAATATAAGTATGTATACATGTGAAGAACGGGATGTTCCATCTTTTGAAAACAATAATCAGCAAAGCTCAAATTGTTTTTCTCTCTTTTGAACTGTGTATTTAGACACCTTTGAGAAAAACAATTAAAGTCCATGGAAGACTTCTTTTGTCTTGCTTTTCCAAAAACCAAAATAATTTTTATTAAACAATAGTGTTGTTGCGTGTTCATATAATTCATACCTTCCCAAAAGCCATTGCATTGTGTTAATGTAACCGTCTAAATTTCGCAAATTTCTAGAAATTAAGGCAGCGCGTATATAAATTTTTTATTATCGATTGATCTGGCGATTATTTTCTTGGTTAATCAAGTATCTATAAAATGTCATTGTATAAAATGCAGATTATAATTAGGCCAAGGTGATGTTTACAAAGTACATTTCTTGTACGACCAACTGTCCAAAGCCCAAAGATATTCAGGATGTGATCATATATATGAGAGAGAAATTTTAATTTCACAATAATACTTAAAACTGCTACGTGTAGCACCTTTAAAGAGGAAAAGAAAACCAAGCAGGGAGAAAGAGAGATAGAAATGTGAATGACATTAGCTCAAGTTCAGCTAATCAGTGGCACGGCCTTTTAATCTGCCCCCCTCTGTAAGAACGTTAGCTGCAGCCCGACTGACAAAGTTAAATATTCACGATACAAGGCAAGCTACTCAATGCTCAAACAAAGTGCTCTGCCAAGTTCAACCATGTATGTAGAGGTGCTCTGACGGGAGAGAGTGTGGCAGGGATAGAGAGGGTTAGAAAGAGAAAGAGAGAGAGAGAGAGCGAGAGAGAAAGAGAGTTAAAGAAACAAAGAGACGACGGACGAGGAGAGAGCGAGAGAAGTATTTTATTATTCACACAAGGCATAATAAACCAGGCACGCTCGGTTAGCAACACTTATACTCCCCTGCTGTAGCGGTTAGCCGCTAATGCGACAGCAGTCATTTGGACATGTCCTATTAATAGTGCAGGGGAGGTTTCCATGCATGCTAATGGTGGTGAGTCTTAGCTATTAATAGAACAAAGTAGGGGGTCCTGAGATAGGTGAACATTTTATGTGTAGAGGAGTGTGGGCTTTTTCAGTGTGTGTGTGTGTGTGTGTGTGTGTGTGTGTGTGTGTGTGTGTGTGTGTGTGTGTGTGTGTGTGCGTGCGTGAGTGTGACACCCTGTATCTTTCTCCAGTTGATAGCAGTGATGCAAAGTCTGTGTTTGGGAGTCAATTCAGGGGTTGGGGTTGCAGAGAGAGAGACTCTGGATGGAGTGTGTAAGGATTTTGGCTGAGGTATGATTTTTTGATTGTGCAGGGGTGTGTGTGTGTGTGTGTGTGTGTGTGTGTGCATTCCTGCCTGCGTAAGTCTCCAGAGGTTATAAACAGAGAGTGTGTGAGACAATAAGGGAAAGAGGGGAAGGTGATTTTAAACAGGAAGGAGTGCAGGAGAAAGTAAGCTGATGGTGTGGTTTCGGAGCCAGTATGATGCGGTGTGATGCAGCTGGAAGTTTGGAAGTGTTGAGCGCTCCTCCTCAGCATAGATATTTAATGACCTGAGACCCCAACCAGGCTCTAAGAATCTTTCTCTCCCTCCCTCCCGACCCCACATCCTTCTGGTTCTCCACCCCCTACATTGCCATGAGGAAAGAGAAAGCTTCCTATCTTTGCTAAGATGTCAATGTATGTGGCAAGATTTTAGAAACATCAAGGGGAATAAAGAGAAGAAAGCATAAGAGCTCAAACCATAAGCCAAACATAATAATGTCATAACATTATATTATAATGTCATGTATTAAACAACTTTCTTTGAATAATAAAAATACAGTATATGTGCTTTGTCTCATTCATTACTACCTCAACTCCGAAACACTGAAATAATATATATGTATAATTATGATCTTAAGATTTTTAGGTTAGAACATATAATGCTCCATTTGACATTGTATTTTATCTTGTCTTATTATCACATCATTGTCTAAATACAGTGTTACACAGCCTAATTATACTGCCTAATAATGTGTACACTTTGTATCATTCATACATGCATGAACAATGTAAACAAGGTAACTCAGGACAGTCCAAGCCCAAAGAGAAGTGGGCAACACTGAACTGCTTCATTTAAAAATAGAAAGGAATATATTCATTCAGTTGTAGGAAAAGAAAAAAAATCGACATTAAGTAGTTGAATAGTGCAGTTGACATAAAACTTTTAATGAAAAGTGACAGCAGGTCAGTGTCATTTACCTCTCACATGATGGATGGAGGCAATGTTTGATTATTACATTTGCTTTGTATTAATGTACTACATGTTTCAAAAAAACGTGGCCATATGTCGGAAAACAGATATTGACTAGATCGGGACTGGCTCTGGTTTTCAAAAAGCTTCATCAGTTAGACCTTAATAACTAACCTAGAAGTGAATTTGCAATATTTCCATTTTCACCAACCAGCTTTTCTTGAGCAGACGTTATACATAATGTTGTGATATCAATGTCTTCACAAAGAGCCTTGTGGCAGTGAGAGAGGGAGGAGTGTGAGCATGTGTTTGTGTGTGTTTGTGTTTGTGTGTGCGACTGCATGCACTGGGCAGGTGTGTGTTGGCAGAGGTGACTGTTTTCTCTCTCCATATTTTGACACATAACCATATCACTCCCACATTAAAAACAGACACATACATGTGCAACACAAACACACACTGACACTCTTCTTCTCACTTTATTTCATACTTGGTTCCTGAAATCACTGCAACTCTGACTGCCCAAATTCACAATACTCAACAATCCCATATTGTGTGTATGTACTTGTGCATATGTGTCTGTGTGTGCATGCGTTTTCAGTGAATACGTTTATGCATGTGTGTGTATTCATCATGCTGCTGCATAGGTATTGTTTTCTCCTGTGCTTCTGATCGAGCAATTTGGCAGTGGGCTCAGGGAGGGGAAGCTAATGCGGATCTAATGAGTCGGCGGGCCTGCAGGATTGAGAAGTGTATCGGCGCAGTAATGTGAGGAGATGGGCTGATGTCGCATTGAGGGATTAGGCTTTTGAGCTGCAGTGGATGGGGACCCCAGCAAGGCCACATACTTCCATCTCTTTTCCCCTCCCACCTTATACCTTTCCTTTTCTCTTAAACAGTTCCCCTAGTGGATGTATGGGCTCTCGCCCAAAGCCTGACATGCCTGGCCTGGGAGTAATTGATTTCTTCATCACTCCCTGTTATGGTGGCGTTGGTGGTGATGGTGGCAATGGTGGAGGAAGCTCTTAGTCTTTGTGTTTTGTCAGTGCACACATTCATGGCACTGATGCATGGGAGAATTAAAGCAGGATTGACGGATTACATTGCCAGTGAGCTAGCGGATGTTAGCCACAGTGGACAAATACTCGTCCACTGTGGTGGTGGGGAAACAGTTGTAGGGGAGAGATAGGGTTTACAGGCTTTCTGAAGTCATAAATGTGGACAATCACTAGTGAATGTGCTGCACACCAAAATTACAAAAGAAAAAAAAGTATTTTTCTCAGTCATGCAGATAATTTTCAGGTTTTAAGATAATGATTTCTGAGATGTTTTTCTCCACCTTATCACATTAGAAATTAGCAGAATTGTGTTCATGGTCATCACAGAATTAAAAAATTACATAAAAAAAAAAAATATTAACAACATACCTGGTACTCTAGATAATACCCAACACACAGCATCAAAGATTTTTAGTAAAATGGGTGAACCGTCCCTTTAATTGCATGTGGGTCTGTATATTGAGGCCTCCATATATGTTAAAACGTGAGAATATGTACGTGCATACACATAGGTGTGCACATTTGACAGATGACTGATGAGTGTTTGATCATTCCCCTCTAAAAGGCCGGCCGGTACTGTGTGTGTGCGTGGGGTGGGAGTGCTGGTGAGGGTATGTGTGGTCGGGCTGTGCTAGTGGGGTGATCATGTCTCCGCATTGATATTCAAATATGCCCTGAAAATACAAACCCTTATGTCAGAGATCAAGGACTTGCCTGGTTTCAACACAACCACTTCACTGTGTATGCTTCTCTCATAAATAAAGGAGCAGCGCTCTACTTCATACCACTGTTTTAATTATTAAGATAGAACCATGGAGGTTATCTCTCTGTTCATTGCCAGCAACGAGAGACAAAAAAATTAGAATTTTTGCCAGCACAGGGCTGGGAGAGCAACACTGTAAGGTGGCACAATTGAAGGACAATAGAATTCAAGTACTGAACTCTGAATCTTAAAAAAAGACCAAAAATGACAACCAACTAAACAGAACAGGGCTGTTAAAAGTTATTATAAGTTGTTATAAGACTTTAAAACTAATTTAAAAGCTATAATTAAGCCATATGATTAAAATAAAAGCATAGGAAACTATGAGCTAATACTATTTTGCTTCAATTTAGACCATGAAGAAATGGACACAGTACAGTCTTTGTGCTAAAATATGTTTCATCTTTTACGTGTTGCCATGTTGGAAAAATACACCAGTAAAACCGTGAGCCACAGGTGACTGGAAAAATTCATCTTGCGAGGCTACATGAAGTGAATTATCATTATGGCGAACACCCACATTCATGTTGTAAAGCTGGTCAGCATTATATGTATATTTAAAAAAAATGAACGTTAGGCGAGGCACATTTCCTCTCTCATTAATTTAACCGGAGGACCATTATTTGTTTTCCCAGTGTTCATTAGTCATGTGAGCCTGACATGACCAACACAGTAAGGACATTTCTTCTGTTTGTAACCATGCAGACAGGAGGTGTGTCTTTGTGTTTAGAAGTGCATTACATATTGCTTGTTGCCAAAGAGTAGAGGTAGTTAGGAGAAATGGTAAAGGATTGAGGGAGGGGGGCAGAGAAGAAGGGGGAGGTATGTAGAAGTTTCAACCACATCGATTGCCTTGTTTTTAAATGGGCATAGCAAATATAACTTCCCTTGAATCGAATTCCCCAGGTAAACCATTATGAAACTAACCTTGTTATATCTATTGACAGGGCATTTAAATAAATATTAGTGCCATGAGGAAGACGGGGGAAAGGTTCCAATCCATTGATTTCTTTGAAAAAAATAAAATGCCATAGTACTCATCTAACGAAGCACACCTCTACTGCTCCTCTCCCTCCCTTTCTTCTTTTTCATCCCCCCTACCCACTCTCCTTAGCATATTAGGTGGAGAATAATGTGAAAAAATGCTTAGCACACAGGAACGAGGCCGGTGAGCGCAGACGTGGGAGTGGGTCCCCCGGGGGTGCGGTGGAGCCCCTATCCCATAAATCCCGGCTCTGGTGCAAACAATCAATTTTCAATTTTAATTATTTACCATGGCCTGCCGGACAGGGGCATTTATTTTCCCGCTCTGTCCGGATTAAAATTTAAAAATTAGGAGATTAATATTTGGTATAGTTGGCAGAATAGGAAAAAGACCCACTCAAAAAAATTCTTTATGATCTTTCTCCCCTTTCCTTATGTGACAGGCGAAGGTTAGTGATAGCCGAACGAGTAAATCAATAACTTCATAAATTTTCACAGACCTTCATTGCCTGGCCCCTGCCACCCTTGCACCCATTGCTATTTTAGCCGGGCTCCATCTGTCGGGGGCCGGTAATATTAAGCCTGTGTGAGGGAAGAAACTGGCAAATGTACTGCTCAGCACTTTCTGTCCGAGCTCGCTAGGTGTTGGTCTCTACACTGACTGGCTTACCAATATTTCATCTGTAAATTTAATTACAGAACCTGGAGCAATAGAGCCAAGGTATCCCCTGTCAAGCTCTCATTCACACAGAACCGGTATTACAAGTGGCAATGTGCAATAAATATCAATGTGAAAACACTCTGCAGGCACAGTGCAGCTCAACACAATAGCTTCAAACAAACCAAATAAAATTGATGACGGTTTACAACAGAAGACGTCTGTTTAAATAATATAAGGCCATACATAAATAAAAAAATTCTACACCTAAAGATTTTACAACAGCGTACCTTCTGAACTGCCATTTTACGGCCCGGCATAAACAGGCAACATTACCTTTCAACAAAGTCATCAAGCTTAAGATAAAAGACCTGTCCATCGTCAATTACCAACCAACAATTAAGGGTCCATAGCTCACATTTCTGCCCTTGTTGTACAGAAGTGGAAGGCAACACACCAACACTTTATTGTCACACTTTTCACCATGATGCATCCCGTGGTCTATAGGAGGGGCTCTAATGTGTCCATAAATTTCCGCGACTGAGCACACCGGCTTCTCTGGAGTGAAGGCTTTAATGCCGATCAATGGGGTGCTGCTGATGATCTCATGCTTGGTATTTGTGGTGACTGTTTTGTGTTTCAAGACATGTACCTGGTATGACTTTGTTAGCCGTCAGCCACTCAAATAACTTGTGTTTCCTGGTATTATTGAGTCTTTTGTACTTTATGTATCCATATTTTGCAACAGCAGATGAGAAATGTAAGATCAAACTAGATTTGGCAAGAGATGAGAAGTGATGTCTAATGTGGGACAAGCAAAAGGTTAAAACATGCTCAGCAAGTCATATTCTCACTTTATTTTATTTTATTTTTTTTTTACAATGTGCGCTTTAACCACTGTGGGCATTCCATGTGCATTAATTCAGAAATATTCAGATGCATTTGAATAGGAATAAAATTTCACTTACAAAACAATGTTTTGTTTAAGCCCAGAAAAAGATGTGTAGATTAAGTGATATCATAACTATTGATCTAGTAATAGCAAGTAAAAGGCACAAGCAAACGGGACACATTGGGAGACAGGCTTATCATCCTCTCGGGCCAAAATAATCCTTTAAATACAGGAACAATACATCTTTATAAATCAATTTTTGACTAAACTGAATATCAAACTTACTTCTTTTATGGCCACGTAATCAGGATACAACTGGGGACATTTGATAGGCATCATACTTTAGGTATCACGGTTTAAGTCTGTCACCAGCATAAAAGAGGAACAAAAGGGAATATAAACAAATATAGTACTTTTTTTGCTGATGCTAAAAAAAGTGTGTGACTGCAATTCTTGTTTTTATTTGCAATCTTTAAATTGCAACTAGCATGGTTATTTAAATATTCAATTTTCTTTAACTAATTCCTAATTCCATACGACACAAGCAAGTCAGAAAGGTAGCGAAACCGGGTGAGGAGGAGATATTACAATTCATAGAGGAGAAAAGAAACAGCTAGCCTCTGGCTGTGTGAGTAGCTGCAGACAGGTAGACATAGAGAGCAACAAAGATACAAATAACTGTCAAGGCGCAGAAAGAGACAAAGCGAGCGATGGAGGAGGTGGGGGAAAGGGAGATCTGAGCAGGAAAGAGACCAAGAGACAGAGGGAGACAGAGAGTGTTTTAGTTCAGAGCAGAATGTTGTTATTTATCTGCTAGCTGCTAAACAAATAAGGAGACTCCCAGTTCTGTGATTGTCTCAGTGGGGTGCTGTCAGATTTAGGCGCATATCTTCCCTCAGCATGCAACAAACTCTCAACACTCCAGCTGCGCTCTCTCTGCTCTCTCAACATGTTCCCCAAACATTCTCCAAACATTTTTTTTTTGATTTGTCTGTTTCAACATTCCTCAATGTCCTTCACAATGTTCCTCAAGCATTCCTTTAACATTGTTCCCGTTTGTTCTCTAGGCAAACACTAAAACGGCGGCTGACAGAAAGCAAAGTCCCCTCAATGTCAATCACCACTTAAATCTGCATTTTTTTTTTAAATTGAAGTTTTTATAGTTATGTATGCAAGGAACCAGGGAGCAATTAGCATGGAGGGGTTTGAAGTCTTTAATACTGACTAAAGAGATCTCCATAGACATAATCTGGGTTTAACAGAACTTTATTTACAATGTTAGGCACACAAGCCATACAAACAAGACCCTGTGGCTTGGTACCAGTTAGGATTCAACTAGCAATGCAAAACTATGTAGCTAATCAATGAAACCAGTAGGGCTGGGACGATATGCTTTTGTCCTGATTCGATACTTTCACAATGGGTGCCGATTCAATTTGTGTTGTGATTTTCATTTACTGAGATTCTAGAAGAATTGCGTTTCAATATTACTGTGATTTTCTTTTCCTTCTTCTACAAAAACAAAAAGTTAAATAACACACTTCTATAGACAATATATCATGAGACATTTCTTAAAAGTAATTGTTTTCTGGGCGCCTGGGTAGTTCATCTGGTAGAGCGTGCACCCATATATGAAGGTTTAAACCTCAATGCAGCGGCCGCTGCTTTGACTCCGACCTGCGGCCCTTTGCTGCATGTCATTCCCCCCTATCTCTTCCCTTTCATGTCGTCAGCTGTCCTATAAAAATAAGGCCTAAAATGCCTAAAACAATCTCTCAGTCAGTCTGACATTTATTTATTTGTAAAGAATTACTTTACATGGATTTTCTGCTCACTGTCTGTTTGGCTGGAAATGGACATGATGTAGTCACCATCTGTGGGACCATATAAACCGAAAATATTTACGTAAATCATTAGTAAAAAAAAATTAAAATAAATAAATGGGGTGACCCATTTAGGCCGTGTCATTCCCACTCACTCACTCCCTCCCTATTTGCATCTAATAAAAATTAAAAAGTAAAAATCGTTGCAAAAAAATCACAAAACATGAATAAATTTTTTCCCACCCCTAGAAACCAGTGAAATGCACCTACAGCTCCAGTAGCTGCTACCGCTGCATCAACACTGTCTCGTGCAGCTGTTGGAGCAGCCCATCATGGCCTGATCCAATGCATTAAAGTGGATCCTCTATAACACTGAGATTTCTGACCTTTAGCCAGGACTGGGGCCTCTAATACCTGTGTGGCCAGAGGTAGCATAGGTGGTGAAGGCTTGACCTCTCTTTCTGCCTTTCTCTGAAGCGTCCAGCCTCAGCTAAGGTCAAAGGTTTGAACACTGGGCCAGTGGGGTTATTGAGAGCTGTTGACCACTACAACAGGCCACTTGACCCTGCTTACCCTTGAGCTCAGGGAGCTTTCCCTGGTCAAGGACCCTGTGGCTGTAGCCCACCATTCAACCACAAGCCCAGAGTAAGAATCGGTCAGGGCCAGACAAACGAGGTCAGGGCAGCATTGCTGGGAGATTTATGTCCCTCTGTAGCTCCCATAGCCTTCTGGCTGGGAGACTAAGCTCAAAGCTAGGGTTTGTGTGCTGCTAATGAATGATGGATGTATACAGCCTTGCAATGTTGTTTTGCAGTTTGCCATGGTTTTGGCATTGTTGCAAGGAGGAGGCTGACAGTTGCTGTATATACTGAACATTGAGTTATCACTTTTTGCAGTAAACTGAGTTTTCTCTTGTGGCACTAGAGAAAGTTACCTGCACTTGTCTTGACATGACACTACCTACAGAATAAATAAGGTTTGAGAGCTAGTGCTGAAAATGGTTTATGATAGAAGAGCTTGAGGACATCTGATATAACTGTTGAGACACAGCACCAGCAATATGGACAGGAGTAAAAAACCCAGAGCTGGGTAAAAAAGCTTATTTTTGTCACAGTTCATCCTCTAATTGTTGCATACTTTGAGCTATGCTTTCTGATGATTGTTTTTTAGGTCACTAGGAAGGAAAAATAGCAGACAAAGATAATGACCTTACACTGCTTATCACACCAACTCTCCACAAGCAAAATGTAATAATAAGTCACCCTGCAACACTAAAATTTACAAACTCTCTCTCTCATTCTTCCTTAAGCCTCATAAAATATAAATAAATAAGTGCAAAACACTCATATCAATCTATTTCTCTTTCCCCGTGCACCGCCCTCTTTTAAAGCAGTGCTGCAGGCTTTTACCCAAATGGCGTCAGGGCCATCGGTATCATTTATAACGGGACAGCAGCGCTAATGCAGAGCGTGGTTCAGCCAGTATGTTTTATTCATGCTGTTTTATTATTAGGGCTCCACTTAAAAAGGTGAGGCGCTCTCCTCTCCTCTCTGTCCGCCTCATGCCGGGGCTGACTGAGGAGCGAGCTTTATCTATCACCCTGACAAGAGCATCTTCCCTGGGAAGTCTTTCAGAAAACTTCAAACACCCTCACTATTGATTTCTCCCCCTCTCCACCTGGGCACCGGCATGCATCTTCCCCCCACTGTGCAGAGAGACAGAAAGGGCGGAGGGAGGTGCTAGTGGTAGTAGAAAAAGAAGTAAAGGAGAGAAAAAAGGATGGAAAGTTAAAGAGACTCAGAGAGATGAAAGTAAAAGAGAAGAAGCCTGGCCCCTGCATAACAATATGGGTGACCTCACTTTGCTTCATTGCTCTAATTCTTGTTAGCTTCAGATAACCGTGGCTGGCAAGCAGACAAGGACTGTGATTACAGTATGCACGGTAGGCTCATTATGCATTCAAACAACACTTTGTGACACATGATTGGTTCAAACAGAAATATCATATGCACTTTGTACATTCTTTGCCAAGTGATTGTTGGCAAAGCCTTTGTAGACAATCAAAGAGTCTTGGCCACAGAAGTAACACCTTAAAAGGAGAGAGCACTACTTGAATACCAGAAACAATAAAGACACAGTCATTTTCTACCACTTGATGACACATGAAGAGGTTGCAATTAAATCTTGAATTATTAAAGCCACCACAACAATTGCCCATTGATATCATTTTCAAGCCACTTCTTTAAAATAACAGCCATGTGTCCTTGTTATCTCTAGTGCCAGAAGAGAGGCAGAGGAAGAGATAAAACTAGAGCAGACACTGTACAATTTTATAGTGAAAATGACAACTTTCATGTAATTTGCACAAAACTCTTGCCTCTATTGTATCTTTTTGTGCCAATTTCAACAGGCTGTACATAAGTGAATGGCATGAGGACCCTTCCTATTCCCCCTAATCAATGTCTCTCCTTGATAACAAAGACGCCACAGCATCTTCTATTTGAGGTTGTTTGATGATGGGATTTATTACCTTGTCCATTTGTTTGGCAGAGGAGAAGGCTCGCTGATACGAAAGGAGATATGATTTAATGAGTTGTTAATGATTTGTCCTCAGATGGTTAATGAGAAACGGTGGGCCTATGAACTTTTTTAAAGTGTAGCCATATTTAAAGATTGTTTTAGAACCCTACACTCACTCAAAGAGACAATCATAAATTAAATAATAGACTCAAGCTGATAAGCAAGTAATTAACACAATAAAGCAGTATGCCAATAAAAAGCATGGGATCAATTAAATTCCTGGCATGTCATTGGGCATCCTTTCTGATGGACACATTTGCGAGAAGTTTAAGCTCTATAAACATCTTTAAATGTAGTGTTTCTTTGTTTTATAGTCAGTAACTACACCATAAATCCATTCATGTACTTAGGTGGAAAAGAGCTTACAGTGTATGTTTCGGAAGATCTTTCTCAGTGGTGTGAATCTTATGCGTGGTTGTAAAGACCCCCTGGCACTCTAACACACTCTGAAATCAATAGCACAAGGCCCCATAGGAGAAGCTGGGAGGAAGCCATTGATTGACACGCTACTCTCATGTCAAACAGTAGAACATGGCATGGCAGCAACCACCTGCCGTCTGCTCCACCTGCCGCTCTTACCTCTCTACTAGACTTTCCTAGAAAAATATTGTATTGCTAAAAATAATTAGCAAAAAAAGGAGTTTATCCTCCAGCTCACAATCTAATCAGGGATGGTAAATGTCTCACTGCAAACAAACTGTCACTAAACCTTACTAGTAACAAATGTCTAATATCGGTTCAAAGGATTTCTGGACCCCTGATGGGCCCACTTAAGTACCGTTGTTCTGTCGGTGGTAAGCAGAGAAAAATTACTTAATCCATGATTTTTGTTGCGTTAGCTCTGACATCCACCCCTCTCCAACATCTACCCTGTGACGTTGGATAGCCTGTGGCCATCTCACCTCGACCTAGGTGGCTTGTTTTTCTTTTCAGCAGGGCTCACATTTCTCTTTAATTCCATTGATTGTCATTTGCACTTTGGTTAGAAAGAGAGAGGAAGTGCACTTGATTGTTTACCCATGCTGCAATGTTTGCAGTGCCTGGTGATGTGCGTCCTGAAAGAAGCATAAATTAGCACCCTCTACAATGGCACCCTGAAGCAACCTCCTGGTGCGCGACATCAATATGGAGCGAGAAGCAAGCTGCGAGCATGTACTGTCAGAGGCCAAATGGTTGGCAAGAGATGTCACTATTCAGCAGATGCAAGACAATGGCCCACCATTACCAACTCTTACACGTATTCACTAAAGTAGCCTTCCAGAAATGAACACATAACCCTCTGTATCTTCACACAAATGCATGTACAAACACGTTCAACAAACAATTAAATTGGTCGTTATAAATAGGTACAGACAATTAATTACATCCCTTAAGTCTTCCTCTTTCATTTTGAATTTAAATAGAAACTTGTGAAAGTGCAAACACTGATGCATACATCTTTAGTTTGTACTTTATCCCTGATTTATTTTCTTACTTGCAACCTTGCAAAAACATAATGATCTTGAAATGACAGCTAAGATAAAACTGATTATTATACGCAGACCAAAGAAAGACAAAAAACAAACAGGCTCAAATTAATATTTCATCATCAGTGAAATATTCATACGTTATTGTCAGGCTAAGACCTCTTATCAACCCTTTGTGTTACATTTGTGTGTGTCTGAGTGTGGAAGTTGAGCAATAGGATGGGGCATCTGGGCATCTCATGTGTCCCACAAATGTGATGAACACCAAGACAGAAGACAAAGAAGACTCATGAGCATTCATTAGTGGCACTCCTTCACATGAGAGTGACAGAGGATGCAGGGGATGGTAATATGTATTTCATATGGCTGTCCTCACATAAAAAAAACACACATTCATACATTCTCTCTTTCAGTCCTACTCTCCTCTTTTCTCTGTGAATGTATATGTGAAGTGCCATGCAGCTTAGTCTACAGAACATTGCAATAGGAATCTCCAAAAGAAGTGTGGTCGGTTTCTGGATGTCAAATAAATTCAGTTTTGTTTGTTAGCATAAAAGACAACATGAATTTAAGACTAGGATGTGTGGTGAAACATTAGTCACATAAAGTTGTTGAAGCTGTCGAAGATTACCAATTGATCTGGATAAAAAAAGTGCATCAAAGTGTGAACTATGTATACTATTATAAAAGCTTATTGGCGTGGAAAAACAAAGAGACCTAAATTGTATTGTATTGTAAGATATGCACCACAAAATCAGTGGCTGAGTTATCAAGCCTTACAGTTAGCTCTGCAGAGTGAGTGAGCACCGCGGTATGAGGTAAACGCTCACTGTCGTCTTGAAAATCAATTCTCCCTCTCTTCCTTTAAGTGGTCAATATTTTTTGTCTCTCGCTGGGAGTTCCACCATGGCCCCTTTAATTCAATGGGCCAATTAGAGATGCCGTCATGTCTAATTCTGACTGCAGGGATGCTTGTTTGTGTTGTTACCTCATCCCTGGTGAGGGAGTCGGGAGGGGCGGGGTAAGGGAGCAAATGGCACAGTTCAACCATGGCACTTGTCCTCATAGGCGCATCCCCTCGTTTATTTCTTCTTCACCCATCTTGTTTTTTCCCGTTCTTCCGGTAGTCAAGGACAAAAGCAATTGATGTGAAACTTTCAAAAACGAATTTGGCCACGTGTGTCACTTACAGAGCGGGAAGGAGGGGTGGCTGGGGCCAGGCCACCACCACTCCACTGGGATCATTTATTACTCAGCCCTGATTGGTCCTGACAAAACAATACCCTAAAAACTCACCAAAGTAAATTATGGTCCCGGTAAATGGCCAGCGAGGGGGTGGAGAGGAAGGAAGGAAACGGACGTTGGTCGGGATAGGGCCCTCGAGCTGCCTTGGCCCACTGCCAGACGCAAAACAAAGTAATGCGCTTTTGATATTAATAACGGAGATGATATTGATCCGTACTGGGGCCAGAGCCACTCTGCCTACCTTCAGGGTGGGCCCCCATTGAGAAGGGGGAGGGAGGGAGGGAGGGAGGGAGGGAGGGACGAGTAGGGGTGCTCCTTGAAGAACCAATACCACACTCCCAGCTCTCTGCCTCTCATCCACCTCCTCCTCCACAACCTCCTCCTCACTAAAAAGCCACTTTTCCTGAGGGTCCATTTCATTTGAGTGTGTTTAATTATGTGAAATGGATTCCATGGGAAAAAGAGAAATGGTGGTGGTGGTGGGCACTGACAGCAGGAGAGGTAAAAGAGAGAGAGAGAGAGGTAGAGGGGTGGCTGTGCGCTTCCATTTTCTGTGTCAGATCCACAATTCTGTCGGCAGCCGTGTCCGTTTCATCCGCTTCTTTTTGAGTTAGGATGGATTTCCTTTCTCTGTGCTTGTGTGTGTGTCCTGTGCTTTCAGGACAAATGTAGTGAGAGTGTGGAGGATGCATATAGTGAGGCAGAGGGAGGACTGAACATAAAAATAGAAAATGTGAGGTGAAACGGTTTAAGAAATTTTGGTGAAGCACACACATGTCTGGGAGGTCACTGATTTCTCAAAATTGTGGTGGATATTTTTTGTGACGATACTGAGTGAGTGAGGCTCCTCTCTCAGCTAAGCTCTACTGTCCTTGAGTAACCTCCTGCAACTACTACTAAATTAGAATTTGGCTGTGTGTGCACCAAGGTTATAACCATTAATGTAGACAAACAAAATAACGAAAACTAGGTGGGAAAAAACATTTTTGTTAACTGAAATAAAAATAAAAACGAAGTATTACAAAAAACAATAACTAAACTAAAACTCTGTTTGCAAAACTAACTAAAATAAAATAAAATTATCAAGTAAATAGTTTTCGTCTTTGTCAATGTCTTTCATAGAGCAAACATGATTTCTTTCAGAGTTGACATTTCCCGTAGACATGTATAGTTTCCGACTGGGAACCCAAAGATTTCGGCATTCCATGTCAAATTGCACAAAACATAAATGAACAGCATTTAAAAACTAAACTAAACTAGCAAACCTGCTTTAAAAACTAATTAAAACTAAACTGAATTTACAAAAAACAAAAAGTCAAAACAAAATAAAAACTATAATAACCTTGGTGTGCACTCGACACCAATACAAACACAACCCAGGCCGTTATTGTAAATGAGAATGGGTGGGTTGGTTTCTGAAACACATTTTTTCAGCACCAGATGTCTTTGTTTTTTGGTTAATTTCTGCCTTTTGTACTGCAAATCATACATTTTGTTTAGTGAAAATGACTTGGCTACCTTTCTAGGTGGCCTGTCCTGCACGGGATCAAAAAATGTATTCTACATAAACCAAGGCATTTGTTTTAATTCATTTACTGAGATTTAAGCAATAGAACACTCACAGGCAAATTCACAAAAGGATTGCGCAGCTTTTGTGGCCCCTGAATGTGCACAAATAAGAAAAAAAAATAGTGTAATTCTCAAAGCACCCCTACTTGCCAACCAAATAGCGTCTCTGTGTTCTGTGCTTGCACATATTTAAATTAGGTAATATCTGTAATATCACACAATATATTTTGTAAATCGGACTTTGAGACAGTGCAGATAACGGTTGCAAGTAGTGTGCAGTTCATGGTGCTACTGTATCAGTGGCCACAATCCATTCTTTGTTAATTTTCACGTCAATTTGTGTCTGCCTGTATGACATATAAGAAGACAGCTAAAGAGAGAGTAAAGGAGTGGGAAGCACTGAAACCTCCTCAGGGTTACTGTACAACTTGCAACCGTTCAACATGGAAAGAATGTAAACAAATAAGGCAGTGCATTAACTAATTAGTGGGTCCACGCTAACAGCTTTGACTCTGTCGGCAACAGTGTTGTTGGGAGCAGTGGAAAAGCCAAGCACTAACACACTGAAGTCATAAATTCCCAGCAAACACAAAGATGCACACACATGCAAACAAACAAACAAAGTGGCTTTGCAATGCTGTAGGCAGGCTTAATTTTTTAATGGAGTTTTTACAATTTTTTATTCCTCTTTGTTTTTGTTTTTTTTCGTTTGCTGTCTCGGGTGACAGCCATCAGTGTTGTCAATTTATGAAGCCGTACTATTTTCTGTACTGGGGGGAATTCTTCTGACAGAAAGAGAAAATTCATGCATACCAAGTTGAGAAGAAACTGTGCCATGAAGTCATATTATATCTCCTTCTCAAAGTGGGAACCTAGGGAACTGTATGAGTAGAGGTGGTCACACAGTTTATCGAGGTAATTTATATCCCCCCTGACAAAGAGATTTTAACACAACCTGAAAAACGACACTGCTTCCTTCACAAAGTCAAATAGCTCTATACTGTAAGAGCAGCATTTTTGCCAACTCACAAATTAGAAAAAAAGTTTTGTTGTGTAAGTTAGACAGGGATGAAAAGGTAAGGTGAAAGGAAAATATAAGAGACAAGAACAATGTCAAGACAAAAATGTACAGGAATGAGATGGAGGGACTGACTGACTGACTGACTAAGTGATTGGTTATGAAACAGAAAGGGGCTCACACAGTGAGACTGAGCATCATTTGTATCGAGCTTCCTCATGGATGGTTCCTGAGCATTATTTACACTGGCGAGTATTTTTCCCAAAGGAAATCCACTGGCAAACCAGAGAACCAGCCTCCCTCTCTCTACCTCTTTCTCCACATCTCTCTTCCTGTATCACTCTCTATGTTTCCTTGCTCCTTCTGTTGTCACAGGGACAGAGGTGAGCCCTGACAAGCCAGGGCCAAGTATTTGCATATAAAAAGCCTGCGTTCTTTCTACATGTCCTTCCCTTACTTCGGCCGCAACTAATGATACACGAGCATGACATATCTGCCAGGTTAAAAGCCATTGGTCTTAAGCCAACTGCTGCTCAGTGTGTCACACCCAACTGTGATTAAAGCACAGATATAGCCTACTGTATATGAGCACACACTTAAACACACATGCACACTCATGGAAATAGATGTAGGGGTGTAAAAATCACAATTACTGCTTTGATCATAAAAATGAAATAAACTTGAATTTACACTCTTGATAACAGTATACTAAATAAAGAAAATAAATTTGAAAGGAGGTCATGTAGGTGAATTAAGTTAGTTATAACTCTGTTGTATTCCAAAGGTGAGGTTCTACCTGTGATTCTGCTATGTAAAAGTCCAGTGGTTTAAATACTTTAAATACCCCTCTCCAAAAAAAGCCCAAGGCTAGATAGAGAATAGAGGCTGTAAACTAAATCACATTACATTTAAATTGAAGTCAATATATTGTGAAAAAAAGATAACTATCGTATATGAGGCTCATGTCATACAAGCAAAACAAATATTGATTTTCCGGTACACTCTCAACTGCACTGTAAACAAATGTTTTAAGGTGTGGACATGGCCTACAGTACATCTTCCAATCCTATCAAACAGTTAAACAAGATCAAAGATGGTAAAGTGACCCCAGCATGTAAGTACAGTACAGGGGGGTACACTCTGATAGTGGCCAACAATTCAAGGGATGAGTCTAATCTTTGACCCTGAGGTGTTGACATATTTCTGTGACAGAGAAAAGGAAGCGGGGCCATCGGTCCCAGCAGGCCATGTTGACGAACCAGAACTCATGCTTTTCTAGACTCTGTCCATCCATGCCAAGTATCCCCCCACTGAGGCGTACAACTACGGCTACAGCTACCCCCCACACATACAGACACAAACCTCCCACCCATCAACCCATACACATGAACACCTCTCCTGTCTGTTCGTTCACACGCACCCTAGCAGAACAAAAGAGAAGAGGAGGTCAAGACATGGACCAGCAGCATATTCCTGTATGTTGATGTCCAAAATACAAACTAACAGTGAAAAATCAAGTGGGTGTGAGTATTAGAGAATGGCCTCCCTCTCCTACCGCTATATTAAATATTGAGTCAGAAATGAGCTGGAAGGTGTCTGTAAATGCTAAATAATGGAGAGGCTGCACTCGTCTGGGTCAGAGCTCTCTCTCTCTCTCTCTCTGATACATTATTAAATGAGGATGCACTTCCCCATCACAGCAGGAGAGAACAAGGGGCAGGGGGGCACCCTGTTTTCTCTACAGGAATGGGGGGGGGCAGAGGAGAAGGAGTGGGGGTGGTGAGGGATAGGTGCAGACTGACACACATTGTGTGTGTGTGTGTGTGTGTGTGGGGGGTAAAGTGGTGTATGTGTGTGTAAAGAGGATTAGGTGGGCACGCCAAACAACACAACGGGCAGGAGAGACATAAGCTTGGTCCCCCTCCCCTTCTACATCCCCATTACACACAGGCATACACACACAGCTTCCTTGCAGAAGTACCTTGAGCCCATTTGTACTAATGACTCTCCGTGCCTAATGTACTTTATGGAGGACGGGGCTGGATATTCATTTGGAGGGAGGGAAGGGGTGGGGGACGTGTCAGGACGAAGTGCTCTTCCATACGGCTTCCCGTCTGCCCGTTTTAGCTGGCCGATTTTTCAGAAAGGGGCTCGGCCTGCACTTGGTCCAGCGGTAACGCGATTCATCACAGGTAAAGTAAGTAGGAGCCCTGATTGTCTCAAGCCTTTCTGAACTGCCGAGCAGCCCATGTGCACAAGCAGAGAAAGTGCCTGGTCGATAACTAATCAAAGAATTGCAAATACAAGTCTGCTACACAGGGAAGGCTGAGTAAACTAAGGAAGATGTTCAAGTTTGAAGTAATGCATCATGCACTCTTCATAGTGACTTGTGACTTAAAGCTGCACTTTCATATGGCTTTTTGTAGTTTTGCTTATTTAAAGCTAATGTACTTGCGCTTAATACTTGTTGTCTGGAGTTTGCACCTTCAGGGTTGAAAGCACGTAATTGGAAGTTGCTTTGGATAAAAGCGCCAGCTAAATGACATGTAACATGTCATTTTTCTTTTTCTTCTACTTGTTTTGATATTACGTTTTCAGTCTTGGCAGTAAATATGAATTGCATACTCTATTTTGAATGTTAAATTACAGCAATTGCAAAAACAAAAGGACATTGAGCGGGTATGCATGATTGCTTTGGATGCTGGTGCCTCCAGCCTTGAAGGATTTCCCTTATCACATTTGCCTTTGTTCGATGACTTTTGTATGTTCAACTTCACCAAGGGAGGGTTTCATATGTGAAGCGTTCCCAGGGTGTGTGGCATGAAGCCAGTCTTGAAATCACACTCATTCAAGGTGACAGTGCCAATAAACATCTCTCTTTCTCAGTTTTATGTGTTCCTATGTATCTGCCTGCTGAGGGACTGTAGTTATGGCAGATGAGGGAGGTTCCCATATCCTTTGAACACAGAGGAGGCTGGAGAACAGGGACCGGTGGGGGTCCCAAAGTTAGAGTTACAGGGACCCCCCATTCTCCCTCGGCTCCCTTTGCTCCCCACCAGGGAGGACACTACTGCAACCCGGTGGCGGCATCTCAGGACAGAATAAAAACAAACTGGCACAGATGACAAATGCACACAAGCTGGTGACTAGGAACTCACACTCTCTCTTTTTCTCTCTCCTACACATACACACAGTCGGTATAATAAATAAATAAGTCATAAAGAGAAGAATCGTTTGATGTTACCTTGTGCTGCCTGGGGCCAACACTACACTGGGGAGCACTGCCACCCCAAGCACACACACACACACACACACACACACACACACACACACACACACACACACACACACACACACACACACACACACACACACACACACACACACACACACACACACACACACACTTCCAGGAGAGGTAACTAACATAAGGTGTGGAGGGAGAGGAAAAGGCTCTCTGCCTTAGAGGCCTGGATGGAGTTTTAATACAGATTATAGGCAAAAGTGTGACGTACAAGAACAGGTTGGTACCAGCTCTGATGTCCCAAATGCACTGGAAAAAGCACTGGTATAGTATGGATATATATAGATAGATTCCTGGGCCGATATAACATATTGCAGATATATTGGTATCAGTGCATGTTGGCAAAAGAAATTGTACAGAAAGATATGTTTGAGGTATTTTTAAAACGTTGTTGCCATGTCCATCGGAGAGAGGACTAACAAATGTATTCTTCTGTGAATACAGTATCTTCTGTGTCCCGCTCAGTACATATCTTGGTCATCACACTTTAAAAATTCAAATTGAAAAAGAAATTGAAAAAAAATGATGGGACCCCTACCGAAAATGTTTGCTTTTCTATCTTATGTATTTATATTTGTATTCCATTTTCTGCAATTCACTTTACATCATTTTGAAAAGATCACTATTAGAATTGAAAAAAAGGAAATCATTGTAGAGATGATGTACTTTAAATTAGGATTGAATGAATGAATGAGTACTGTAAACACCTCAACTTTTTCTCTTTCATTTTTTATTTTTCCTCTTCTCTGCAGAACAGTCACCCACTTGTTGGTCTTGATTGAGTTTGAAGAATATGAAGAATTTATTGAAGGATAGCCCCTTGAGATGAACCATCTCGTTTTCAAAGGACTTCGAAATAGAACGAACAAAACAACAGGCAAAATTACATACAACTCACATATGTACATAAAGAGTTACTTTGGCACATCTCCCTCAGTGTAAATGTACTCTATACTGGAGCACTGACATTCACCTGCGCATCATTCTGTGAGTTTGTGTGTAGGATTTTGTATCAGCTGCAGAGCATACACATGTTTTGGTGGAATTGTGCTTTATGTTTTTAATTAAGAATGTACTCTTTAGAGCAGGATATTTGCAGGTTATTATTAACAATCATCATTATCCATCATTATATTATCATCACAATAGCAAATGCTATTGATCACATCAGACATATCTGCCACTTTTGTGTCGCCTGCTTTGAGAAGCATTTCTTCAACAAACATAGGAAGGAATAAAGTGAGCACATCAACTAGATTAGTGCCTGCAGTATTAAGCTGTCATGTGTGATCTCGAGGCATCATCAGAAAACAAATTTATGGTAAAAGACTTAAGATTTTAAACTGGATTGATACATTGATAGAGTTCAAGTTCTGGATAGTTAAGTTAAAGACTTCATAAAAACCAATCTACTAATTGTTTTATGTATTGCAACTCACTAAGTACAGACAAAAACCCTGCAGTAGAGTGGTGGTGGTGGTGGTGGTGGTGCAGTGGATCACACATGCCTTCGGTGTGGGAGATCTGGGTTTAGTTCCCACTGAACATAAACCAATGTTTCCCTGAGCAAGACACTTAACCCCTAGTTGCTCCAGAGGCGTGCAACCTCTGATATATAGCAATTGTAAGTCACTTTGGATAAAAGCATCAGCTAAATGACATGATGTGATAATGTAAAAAGTTGCCAGGCCTGACCTCAAATTACTTTCTTTTAAATAATAATAATATAATAATAATTAAAAAATTAGAAAGTGCTAATTGGGTTGCATTAATTGGAGAGAAAATAATCTATAAAATTAGTTTAGAAAACACAATCAACCCCTGCAGAGGCAGAAGAAGCTTTCTCCAAGCATTGTTTGAAGTTTTTTTCTTACAGCCTTTAAAATTCAGAATTATTGGTAATGAAACAAAACTCAGCCAGTAGAGACACAGGGAAGCACAGACATCTGATTAGCTCTCGACAGCTACATGACCATAAATACTTGAGCCATGTTTACAAGCTTGTTGACTGTTCACAGATGAGCTTAGTTTCCCTGTCACTCAGCCCTGCAGGAAATTATTGGACTTCCAGTGATTTGCTGATTGTGTTGCTTGCACTGTTCATATGGGGTAAATTCATTTAATTAAAAATGATTATGTGATATTCCAGTGCAAGATGTGGTAACCAAAATATATTACTTTATTAATTTAATTTTCTTGTACATAAAAGAATATGCCTAAATGAAATGATACATTTGTTTTAAGTTTACTTTTTGTTTTTTAAGTTTTAATGATTCTTGCTATGTTTGCTGACCATTTATAGTGTACTCTATGTATCTGCTCTTGCCTTCAAAGACAGATTTTAGTCCCATTTGGAAATCAGTGAAACATATGTGTTTTCTTTTACTAAAAAATAAAGTGTGTGTTAAAGTCTTAGAGAGACTCAATATTCAAACAGTTGTTAATGTGCTGCTTCAGTGGCTAGTGTTGCGGCCTGCAAACAAACCCAAGGATAATGAATTCAATTCTAAGACCATTAACTATATTTTTTAGCCAATCTATAATGGATTGACTTTGAGTAGTGAAGTTTGGCCTGTGGCAGACCTATAGCTGCCACATGTGATCACTAAATGTTAATCAGTGTTAGACTTGATCTTCTCAAAGGGATAGAAATGTATCATGAAGTACATGAGGGCTGCCTAACTGTTGTTGTTTCAGTCTGTTTTTTGCTGGTGGCACTGGCCCACATCAGTGTTAAAGTCTTTTAGTTGGCATATGTTACAATGTGGGGGATTTAATCTTCTATGCCTCACAGCTGGAGCCTCGTTGAATAATGTAAGACACACGGGGGCAGTCTGTGGCTCGATTTTACTTTTGCCCTCTTCAAATACTTGCACTTTGCCAATGGCATTTGTTGAGAGTTTTGTGGGCAAATAAAAAGAAAGAGACAATTAAATATTGTACTGTAGTATGTTATCTCTGTTCTTTATTGAAACAGGCATAATCACAATATATTTATACAGTGGGCGGCGTCATTAAATAGGGAAGCAACCTGAGGAATGAAGGATTGGAAGTGGAAACGTGTGTGGAATTAAACCATTAACAATGTTGTAAGACAGAGAACTTTCCAGCATTATCATTTCTTGTTATGTTAAACAGAAATGCAGAACTGAGATGTACTCCTATTGCTGATGAGAGCCTAGCATGTGCTTTGAGTGCAAGTACAACAACATTGCAAAAATACATTGTTGGGTAGGGGAAGTCTTGATTTTCAAGGCCAAGTATAGTAATAGTAACTTTCTCTTTCAAGCACTAGTATTTCCATATTCTGTGTAAGATGTTGTTTTTTCTCGTTTTGATTATTTAGGGTATTTTTTTGTTACGTGGTAAACACACACCCAGAAAAACCTTCCTAAATTCACACTAAACCCGTTATTTGTGTTTTGTTATGGCATTAATGATTCTTACCAGCTCTGCAATTTAAAATACCAAAAATGTGCTTGGCATGCCCATGACGCATTGGGCAGGATTCATTCAAATAGAGCCCTGAGTGTGGCAAAGAATGATGGAGAGCAGCCAGATAATTCTTACAAATCTAATTGTTCATGACCCCAGCACTACAAGTCACAGAGTGACTATAAATGGGGTGATTACTCAGATCCACAATTATACAAACACACCATAAAACATAGATGAACTGTACAAAGACATGCACTTTTCACCACTTAAAGTGAAGCCTGTCTTTGCATTCAAGGTTGCAAACTCTCAGCTGCTTTATCTTACTCCCTATATCCCAGCAGAAACATTCTTGTCATGGAGATGACAGCATCTTTGAATAACTCTTCAGTTTGTTTCCATGTAATGAGTGGTTGTGGACTGATGTGTGGTGCTGATTAAGGCTGGCTATCATAAAACCTGTCCACAACAATGTCCGGTGCCCAGCCCTAGTGCTGATAGCTAAACGGAAATAAAGTGGTCTTCCATGTTTAAAAAGGAGCATTAAGGTAAAGAGGTTGTTGGGATTTGCATGGATTTCATCCTTGTGTGTCAGCTCATGACTAGCCATAGAGATTAGGTTAAATTCCAAACAAACACAAATATAGACAGGGAGTAATGGGGTCTGGTCTGGGATGGGATGATGTCTGTCTGGATGCCTTGGTTTTGGGATAGTAAGAGTGGGAATGTTTGTTTATGGATGCATTTTAGATGTTGTGTGTTTGCTTGTGTGTACATTTCAACATTTGCATGCAAGTGTGCATGTTTAAATGCAGGCATACTATGTGTGTGAATGATTGTGTGCCCTTATGGATGTGTATGTGTAAGCGTGTGAGACTGTGTTTGTGTACCATGTGTCCATTTGATGAGAGCCAAAACACACAAGTGGAAAGCTGCCCAAGGGGTGATTGAAGTTGCTGACATTTTAAGGCTATTGAAAACAAAAGCTAATAGGCAGCACCACGTGCTGGAATTGTGTCTGGTTCATGTTTAACAAAACAAGGTCACAAAGGTTTTTGGGCCATGAATTCCATAAATAAGTTGATAATGGGATTTTAAAACAAGCCGTCCACCAGTCACCTCCCCTCCTCTTGTACCCTTCCTTTTGCCCGTAACCGGCCCTGTGTGTGTGTGTGCATGTGTGTGTCTTTCAGAATACAGAGAATATTAGAATGCAAATGGATTCACACCGCATCCTCATAAACAACGGTGTTCATTTAACCCCCGACCCCTGCATTTAACTGCCCATCAAGTCATTTGTGTTGGGCAAGACACGTGGAAGTAGGCTAAGGGAGGCCAGCAGGGGTGTGTGTTTGTGTGTGTGTGTGTGTGTGTGTGTGTGTGTGTGTGTGTGTGTGTGTGTGTGTGTGTGTGTGTGTGCGTGTGTGCGTGCGCATACATGTGGGTATGTGCAGACTAATGTGTGTTTATGAACACAACATGCATGTGTCTGTATGCATAAATGAGTGCTTGGGTGTGTGTTTAAGCCTGTTTGTGTGGGTAGACCTTCATCTTTGTGTATTTGTGTGCATGTGTGTCCGTTTTTTGAGGTGTGGGTTTCAGAGTTTACCATTTGCAATGCTCAATTAATCTTGTCAGCATGCATTTACAGGGGAATTGAACAACTTTTAACGTGGGCCTGGCTTTGTCACTCTCTCACTCTCCATCCATTACAGAGACACAGACACAGTCCTTTGGAAGACCTTCTGCAGAAGACGGCTGATTAAAACATATTAGAGGCTCCTTTACCACACAGCACTGGCAAGGATAAAAGTTACCCTCGTTTTAACCATTATATTTATAGTTTCAAGTCCCTTGCCATGAAAGTCCTTGATTCCAGTGTCAATCTCTGTGTATGTGTTTCAATCAGTCTTTCCGTTTCCTCTCCACATATGCACCTTCTTCCCTTTCTTATCTCTGAATATCACTCCTAATCTTCAATTGAGCACAAAGGGACAGCTTTTGGGCATTGCTATAGTTTGATGACTCCGCTTCCTCTTAGCCTGAGGCCTTAAACCCGCAGGCATTCAACCATCTGACCCTTTCACTGTAAGGCTGTAAAAGCTAGCCAGTGAGGTAAAGTAAGCAGACAAAAAAAAGGGAGAGCAGCGTATGGTTTAGAAACAACACTTGGAAAGGGAGCTAAAAAAGGAGAATAAATAGAGAATGCACAGGTGGAGGGGATACAGACAGAACAGTTCACTAGAGAGAGTGAGAAACTACTGAAGATCAGTGGAAAAATAGGTTGACTCCTCAGGGGAGAAAATGTTAGATGTTTAGTGAGCGGAGAACATGTAGCCCTGCTGGTAAGGTCTAAACGCCACCACCCACCGGAAGTCCCTGACCCAGTGAGCTTTCTTAGACTTCTACTGCTTCTACTGCCTCGGAAACCAATATAGTTTACATGTAGAAAAACAGAAATAAAACCTACAATGAGTTATAAAAGAAAACATGGCAGTCAAGCTGTCAGCCCAAAAGACAGAGATAACAGAAACACTGCAGTTAGTCATGCTGTTAAAGACAGGATATAAGGAGAGACTCATTCAAAGACAGGCAGAGCGGGAGCAAACAGGGCCCATTTTAAGAGGGCACACTGTATTCGGCCCCTGTCTCTTAATCCTGGGCGTTTGTCGTGGCTAATTATGGTGGACAAGCCTCTTTATCGAACCTGCTCCTGCCATCGGCATTAGGATGCATGAGCTGCGCCTGTTGTTTTAAACGCTCTCATTAACCACACAAATCAGTGCTGTTGACAGAGTGCTTTTGAATTAAGCGTCTCGCCCCCACCACTGCGCGCCAATGCGTGCAGGGCCCAGGACAAGGAGCAATTTATAACACCATTAGCCACACTCGCCGAGGTTACAGGCATCAAAATTGTTCCCGTCTAATTATTCTTAATGGATACAGGGAGGGAGCGACGCTCAGGACAGCTTTTTCATTAGCCCTCAATCAAGAGGGTCGGGGGAGAGAGGGGTGGGCCAAATGTACTGCTCAAGCAAACGGGAAATCAAAAATAATCGTGTTTGCTTTTTTCATAATGCAACACAAATGCATAGATGGAGAGAGAGAGAGAGAGAGAGAGAGAGAGAGAGAGAGAGTTGAGGCAGGGGGCGGGTAAGGAGATGCAGAGAGAAAAAAGAAGCAAAGCTCTTGACATTAAAAGAATTCTTACTGTTGTCTAACAAAAACACACGCATATTGAGAAGTGACAGTTCACTTGCTTTTACTGCCTTGCAGACAGAGTAAAGTTATGCTGCGTGAGATTTCTTTTTTTTTTTAAAGATTTTTTTTGGCCATTTTAGGCCCTTATCTCTATAGGACAGCTGAAGACATGAAAGGGGAGAGAGAGGGGTAATGACATACAGCAAAGGGCCGCAGGTCAGAGTCGAACCCCGGCTCGCTGCGTTGAGGAGTAAACCTCCACACGTGGGCGCCTGCTCCACCAACCAAGCTATCCGGGCGCCCAGCATAATAGATTTCTAAGATGTGGGTATTGGTTAATGAATGCAGAAGTGGGGGTCAAAAGGAAAACATTTAATTTTTCAGATAGGGAGTTGCCTATCAGGTTTCGCCTATGTGCACTTGTGTGTCATTGATCATTGTTAATGATTATGACATAGCTGTGGTAAAACTGTATTTTATTAATGAAGCAGCCTGGTCTGATGAATAATTTAGTATTGGACAACTAATAATTTCAAACCTCATACATCTATTTAGCCTGTGGCTGGCCAGATAACAGTTACCCTAACGAGTCACCCATAACCAAATTGTGAGTACGACTGGTTCAACATTATAACATGTAGCCAAGGGACCAATCATTTACATTCTCTCAACTATCTTACTTCATATACAAGGTCCTCTCTGCCTGCAATTAACTTCCCACGAAGAGTACTCGATCATACTGTATCTGTCATCTCGCTGTGGCGGTGAGAAGAAAAAACGGAGGGAAGCCAAATAGTGAGTGTTAACCATCATTTTACAAGCCATTAAACGGGAGGACATTACCACGCGGCATAGTCCCTTAACGAGGACTGACATATGTGAGGGAGGCAGTTAGCACCTAACATTAAGACGCGCCGGCCCACTGATGAGATGGGACATTGTCCATGGGGGAGGTATCAGCGTTAATTAGGGGATAATCGTCTGTGCTCTACATCTCCCCTCACCACCGAAACCACCACCCTTACCTTAAAGATGATATGGTAAAGGAAGGGGGGCATAGTTCATTTGTAGAAAGTCTAATTTGCTGCTGCTATTACAGTGGAGACTGGCACTCCTACTCTCTGCAGGAAGGAAGAAGAACCAGCTGGCAATACCTACCAGAGGATGTATCGTGCCAGGATGTGGCAGGAACTGCACTACATTAATCACTTTCCTGCTGCGCTCTATGCCAGTCCCTCTCTTATTACTGATATCCGAGACAGGGGAGGTTTCATGACATTACCCCCCCCCCCAAAAAAAAGCAATAACAAAACAAAAACAGCTAATTCTTCAGTCTGAGGAATATTACTTTGCTTATTTACGTATTTGTTGGTTGGATTATTCATATTCAAAATAGTGCACTAAAGATATTTTTGTATGCAACCCAATTTGAAAGAGTAATACAGTGAGAGCAAAACAAACTAATATGAGCATCAGTGAAATAACAGGGTTCCTGGTTCACTGGCAATTCATTCATTGCTCATGAAAAACTCCACTGGTGCTCAAACATCAGAGACCATTAGCAATGCCATAAAGCTTTTAATTGATCCATTTCTTCTATGGCAGCCAGAGTACCTTAGTTTTGCAGTGTTAAGGGAGTGGACTGGTCATATATGATGGAAGCAGGGCACATGGCAAAGTCTCCCAGGCCATTTTCTCAAGCCTGCAGGGCATTCGAGGGCACTGAGAGAGACAGAATCGGGCTAAGCATCCCTTGCGCTGCCCGGTTTGGCCCATAGCACTTTGTGTCACAATCGAGAAACAAAAGAGGAGCACATGCTAGAGTGCACACCGTTTGCACATATGTGTATGCAAGCATTTAACGAGTTGGGGAGGAAACTGTGTGAGAAAGCAAGACAGAAGAAAGTGGCCAGATACCTCAGATATTAAAGAGGAAAATCCCTGAATGAATGACAACTACGAAATGAAGGTTTGGGAGTATTTTTTACCAAAAAAATCATATAGATTTTTTCAACCAATAGGCTCTTCCTTCATCTAAGTCACCGGTGTTAACTAGACCAGGATAACACGCTCCTCCCCCTTTCCACGATGCCCCTGGGCCACAGTGATGTGTGGTGCTGGACAGGCCAGAATCATGCCTTCCAGCAGAGCTAGCCAATCAGGTTGAATTATACTCTCTGGGCACCAGAGCGACATGTCAGGGGATATTCGGGTTGGACACAGCGAAGCTTGTGTGGTCAGTCAGTGCCCTAGAGACAAATGCCTAAGCTTCCACATTTGATAGGTTGGCCAAAACGTCCATCTCTTAGTATAGCCACAGGTAATGGATGGGTAGTGGGCGTGAGAGATACCCCTTACCTTGTAAATCTACATTAACAACAAATGTAAACCATTCAGTTTGACCTGTACTAGTACTACCTGTACTTATTGTTCAAATCTCCTTACTTTGACCACATGTGAAACCTTGAAGTACAGTTCAGCATCCACCATGTGTTCATCCACAGAAGAGTTTTTTTCATACGGTTTTCCTATATTTTAAATGGTTTAATATATAGTATTGCAAGAAATATGCATTCAAGGTTTTACCAATCCACTATAAAACAGGGTTTTGATGGAGTAAAAAAAATAGACTGATTTAGAAGATAATCAAGTATATTAGGAATAAAGGCAGTGATTCAGCCATGCAGAACACTAACTGTTATATCTGTGCTCACCCCAGAAAACAGAAAAGACAAAAAGCAGAAAAGCATGGTAATTAAGTGTGACTAAAAGACAACGATAAGCAGTGATTAATATTCGATTAAAGCCAGAGGAATTTCCTTTTAAAGTAATTAAGCGTTTATTAATCCGATTTGTAAACCCCTGAAGTGTCGCAGAATATGCTGAATGCCAAAATGCAATTGGCTCCACAGCCTAGCCATCAAAGAAATGTTTCACCACACAATGTTTCCCAACACCTCAACTGCCAAGACATGCCAAATGAAGACATTAACCTACTGTATGCAACAATCCCAACCTACGGTAACGGTCTGACCATGTCTGTCAGCTAACAACGAAGTTTTAACATCAAGGTTTTAGCTCCCCACAGCACAACAGACAGTCATGGGCGCCCGGATAGCTCAGTTGGTAGAGTGGACGCCCATGAATAGTCTAATGTGGCCCTTTACTGCATGTCATTCCCACCACTTTCTCCTCTTTCATCTCTTCAGCTGTCTTGTCAAAAATAATGGCTAAAAAATTCCAAAAAAAATCTTTAAAAAATCAAATAAAAAATAGAGTCAGAATGAGGGTTGAATAACATTCTGTAGCACCTTGAAGCAGACAAAGGAGGTGTGACAGAATCAGTGGATCCAGACAGAAGATAACAACAAAAAATGTACAAGGACATTTACTTATTATGTGTCTCAATTCAGTATGATAACACTTTCTGTGGAGACCATCATCAAAAATAATGCAATTTAGAATTATTCAAACACATTCATTAACACTTCTTATTTTGGTAAACTGACCGAATTCTCTCGCTCTTTCACTTCCTGCCTTCCTGTCTGAATGGCCTGCAGCTCGCGCAAAAATGGACCTGGCGTGTATCTATAGCGGAGCGAAGGAGAGCAAAGAGTAAATGCATGTTAATGCTTGTTGCTGGTTAATGAGTAGTGCGACAGTTTGTCAGGCTGAATGATCAATGCTTGCTGATCGATAATCTGAGTGTCAAGCTGTATATGGTGTTTCAGTTTGGGACTTGCGCTGCAAAAAATCACATGTATAGTATCAGTATATCATGTACAGTGAAAACTGATTCACCTGTTAGCATAGCCCAGGTTGCTGATAATAAACTTTATCTAACTCGTATCTGTATTTGTTGTGTATTTGTTGTAGATAAATCTAAAAATAAAACACCATTAAAATTGAATCTGTGCTTCACCACACTCAATGTAACTTTTAATAATTGCAATCAAGGATGGGCAGTAGTAAAAACAATAGAGTCTAAAGTCTGCCAAACTCCAGAGGAAGGAGATAGAGTCCATGGTTCTCTTTCCCTCGGATGCCCTTTAATCCCTCCACATTTCTGAAATGTGTGTGTGTGTGTGTGTGTGTGTGTGTGTGTGTGTGTGTGTGTGTGTGTGTGTGTGTGTGTGTGTGTGTGTGTGTGTGTGTGTCTGTGTCTCTTTCCCTCTGATCCCTCCACATCCATGTAATGTGTGTGTGTCTGTGTTTGTGTATATACACGTGTGTGTGTGTGTGTGTGTGTGTGTGTGTGTGTGTGTGTGTGTGTGTGTGTGTCTGTGTGTCTGAGTATGGTTGCACAATGTGGTCATGAGGCCTGACAGGGCACTCCGGGGGGCACAAACCAGTGCCATGTCCATCCACTGCACTCTCCACAATGCCACACCATATCCTGACAGGGTCCCGCTATCTCCTTCTGCGTAATTTAACACTACTTTCCCAGGCTTACCAGACGAGTGAAGTCCAGACACACAACGACACGTTAAACACTGCTCATATGTCTTGTCGAGTCTACTCTGAGATTTTTACTGTCTGACCCTTTATGTCTGCTAACTCAAATGGTTTAAGTTAGTTTAAGTGGCAGCTGATTTCACAAACATTTCCACACAGTTGTCTGCTGTAACACTAAAGTGCCCAGTTCATAATTTAAATCAAGCCAAAACTGAGTTTAACCTTGTTTCCTAATCTAATCTTTGTGGGAATTATTTTGAGTTAAACTTTCCATTTCTTCACCTCATTGATTCTCTAGTCACACTCTATCTCAGCTCCTTTTCTCTCCCTACCTTTGACAGTTTCCTGTAAAACAACCCTGATCCTCAGCCTAAGCTCTCTGTCTCTGCTATGCAATGAGCTTCCCTGCCTGGCCTCCATCTCCAAGCTCCCTTTCCCTATGGCTCTCATCTCACTGCCCTGCTTGACAGCTTCATCTGATCCACAGGACTTTCAGCTAGAATATCTGGCATGCCTACCCTACCCACAGGACTCTAAATCCCACGGTTCATCCTCCTTAGGGCTACCTTTCTCCAGCTTCTTCCTCCCACTGGCTCTCAATGTGTGGCAAAGAGTTGTCGTTTCACCCCTGACTAGAGCACAGGTAAGGCTCACAGGGGTTAGCTCGCCTGTTCTCACAATCCTGTAATACTTGGACACATAAGAAGAGGCAGATATTGCGTCCCTCATTTGCAGGAAATGGTGTGTCCCCATGTAAAGCGACAAAAGGTTTTTTCCTAGTGACTTCTTGATGTGACACTCACTCACGCAGCGCCACATCTATTCATGAAGGAACAGCAGTTTTGCAAGGACCAACAGCCTTCTGTACATTTTCACCAACAAGAGAAAGAAAAGGTGAGGGGGGATTTTGCTAAGCTGGATAAGTTTCTTATGTTTGAAAGTCTAAACTTTAAGGTACATCCAAGCTAGTATTATCATAAAGCCCATGACAACAACTGGTATTGGAATACTTTATTTACTGTGTGTGTGTGTATATATATATATATATATATATATATATATATATATATATATATTATTTTTGACAAAAATGCATTTGCCTGTTCTGTATATCCAGAGACAGCTTTGGATGATCTGCTAACTGTCTGGCTATCAGTGTTCATGTTATGTATGATCTAATGTACTAGGAGATCAAGTAATGTCAAGTTTATAATGTATATATTTTCCAACATTCTCAGAAGATCTCAAAGAGGCTGCATCTTCTACACTCAGACCTTGATTAAGATCAGGAGAAAAAAAATGTGAGTACAGAGTAGGCAGCAATAACAGTTGTAACATTACAAAATAGAGAAACAGAATTAAAATATACAATCAAGAACTATACAGTAGCAAAGTACAACAAATAAAAAAATAGAATCACAGTGTGCAACCACAACCCTATCACCATTCAAGTTTCATGGCAAGCGTCAAATTGTCCGGAGTGAAATCCTACAAGTTTGTAAGCTCACTCCAGGAGAAGCATCAGGGCTGTCTGCCTGACGTACACAGATAGCGACAGGGATCACATTACTAGGCTTGGCCTGGCCAACTCCTCCCCCTTCTGGTCAGCTAGACATACCCACTTCCACACTCTCTCCATCTCTCTCACACTTACACACACAGCCCCTACAGACACCCCCCCACCCCTTTAGACAGACAGCAAGGGTCCCCACTGCCCCTAAGCCCCTGTTAAAACCACTCCTCACCTCCCATGTCACTGGGCCATGTCTGTCATTTTGAATCCGCCCATCCTTTCCCGCTCTCGCACACAGGGCCAAGAGGTTAATAGGGACCGAAACAATGGTCCAGCGCAGACACAACAAACAATGGCCCGTGGGAGCAGTTTGCCTATGGGCGGCATCATCTCCCACCATTCCCTGCGTGTTTCTTTCTGCTTTTCCCCCTTCTTTAACCCCATCTTTCCCTCTTTCTCTCTTTTACTCCCTCCCTCTGACAGTCTCTGCCAACATTCTTGTCTCCTGGACATTCATTTATACGTATTTGCAAGGTTAATTGCCATTTCATTGGCTGCTATTTATATTTTAAAAAGCCTCGTTAGGAGACTAATAAAGTGACTGTGAAGATGCCGCAGAAAGGTAATTACCACATACGGTTAACAGTCGGGTGGTGTAAAGTGAAGAGGATGTCGCATTGTCATTTCAGTGGCAGAGTTGAGAGTAATTGTTTCTCTTAGCTGGTGTTGGGAGGGTGATAGGGAAGGGGAAAAGTTGTTAAATATCCAGTTAGACAGGTGTGTGAAGCAATGAAGAGAGAGGCACAAGGTCCTGGGGGTGCAGTGTTATATAAGTGATGTGTATGTGTGCGATTGAGTGCGGGCGGGTGTGTTCGAGAGAGTCAGACTGAGATAACATAAGTTCCTCTGTCTAAATCCATTTTACCTCATTTGATTTGAATCAATCATCCGATTTCATTTAAATAGAAAAGATTAGAAACCTTGAAGAGAAATGACTGTATGAAAACAAAATGTATGAGACCAGTGGTTGAATAGTTGCTTACAACAATTGATAATTGATGAATGAAAAGGTTATTTTGCATCATCTGACCAAAACTATGTGAGCTTAATCAAGTTAAACAACTATCAGACAAGTTTATTTCAGATTTTTAGTTCAATACTGCCATATGTACATATACAGTACAGACATACTGTACCAACTAATACTTGGACCATTGGAGGAAAAACTTGTACTACTTAGTTGGAAAACACTTGTATCACTTACTATTTAAAAGGCCCTTTGTCAAGTAAATATACCAAATGAAAGCTGTAGCAGCACCTGTCACTAATTCGGGAACATCGTTAGAATAATTTTTGTGCTCAAATGTACACCTAGAGGCTAGACTGGATAAACCCAACCCGATGTGCCGCCAATTTGATTTCGCCCTGCAGCTCAGGCTGGAAACCTGTAAATTTTTCTATCCTGCTTCCATTACAAATCTGCGGGGACCAATCACAAACTGGCTTACCCACCTGGAGTGTTTAACACGATGACGATAGAAAAGCAATGGCAAGCAGCTTTTTGTTAACATTTAACATCGCGGCCACCGAAGAGCAGCAACCCGTTCGGCAAAGTACGTCTCCCGGATCGTTGGTCTGATTGGTTGACAATTGCGTATAGTCATTTGAACAATGTCCGTTGATCACGCCTCTACAGTAGAAAATACAGAGCAGACTCCCCAGACTAATGTTAAATCTTAAAAGATTGAGCTTACCTAGAGGCCCCTTAAGCCTAGAATGCTGACTTTATAACTATATTGTCTCTTGTATGGTAGGTGCCCCATCTAATGAAGTGCAAATAGCATAAAAACAACCGATGTGTTTTTGAGCTCTGACAAAACAAATCTCCAATTTTACATGTTTTTTGTCAAGAATGGATACATCCATCTAACATATTTTTTTGTAACATCTAACAAGTATTTGTCTATCTTCAGTGTCAAAGGGTGGTAACTGTAAAAATCTACTTTTTCAAAGTCAAGCAGATGTGAAGCCTTTCTATGACGACACTGCTTTTATATTTATGCGGACTAGACAGAGCCCAGACAGTGTGAGAACAGCAAAAGACAGCGAGAGGGGAGAGGTGAGAGTGGGAAGATGGAGAAGAATACAATGAAGTGGCTTAGCAGGCTGAGGCTTCCCAAATCCTTCCATGTGCCCATACGGCGAGCTGAGGCAGAGAAAGAGTCTACTCTTTGCCTTCTGTTTGCTCAGCAACCTAACCCAGCAGGGAGGCAACGGCGAGAGAAAAGGGGCAAGTGTGTCAGGCGGGTGGGATGGGATGGGAGGCTGGTGTAGGGATACAGATGAGGTCGGAGGAGGTCACATTGTTGATTTGGTTCTCTATTTTTCGTCAGCTCTGCTTTTCCAAGTGCCCAGTGTTCTACAACTCACCCCTGCCTACACACACACACACACACACACACACACACACACACACACACATCAAAAACATTCACATATACCAATCCTTTGGAATCCCCGGAGAGAAGTGATCAAGGGGTGTCTCCCCCCCCACTCTGCTATAGCGTTTTGTCAGAGTCAGCAACAAAATGGACGGTCAAGAAAAAAGATAAGGAGAAAAAAAAGGGAGGTGGAAGGGAAGAGTATCGATTAGCCTTCAGAGCTCCACGTGGGCCACTTTCATCGATTAAGAACGAGAGAGCAGCAAAACACCAGCCATGTTCCACCTCTCTCTACCTCCCTCTCCCTCTGTCTCTCCAGGGTCCTTTGTCCATGAAGAGAGCGATATAATGGCCCTTTGAGAGGGAGTGAAGGAGGGAGGCAGAAGACAGAGTAGAGAGGCAAGGGACAAGATGGGGGTGGGGTGGGGGAGATGAGGCGGGGGGTGACGACTGTGGCGTCTAGAGCAGTATAGGAGAGTTCAGGCCTTGCGGCATGGGGGGAAGTGTATGGAGTGATGTGATGGAAGGGGGAGAGGGGGGAGAGAGGTAAAGAAAGACACCAAGGCGAGAAGAGAAAGTCTCAATGACAAAAGGTCGGGGCAGCTGGGCTTAGGGCGACGGGGACCAAAGGGAGCAGCGGGATAATCTGCTAAAGCCCAGAAAGGAGAGATTCAGCATGCGCGCCACCCTCGTAGGGCCTAAGAGCAAATTTGCACATAAATAAGGAGCCAACTTTGCTTTGAACGGGAGGTCGAGGGAGAAAGCATCAGAAAGAGAGAGAGAGTGTCAGAGATACAGAGGTGTTGGAGCCACAGCTGCCTACTGGTTGGTTGCAACCGGACCTTGACAAAGTTCAGTATTTTAAGCTGAGCGAGGGAGGACTTTTTTTTCTGTCTTCTCATGTTTGAAAATGTAAGCAAAGATATTTATCATTTATTCCCCCCCATCCGCCCTTAGTTTTTATTCCTCTATTTAGCTCTCTGGCCCTGAGCTTTCTTAGTTTGGCCCTCAAAGACTCCTCTGTCTTCTGTGTCGACATCCCTGGACTCAGGGGACACGTGTGTTTTTGAGGGCTGCAGGCTTTGTTGTGATTGCACCTAACCTCTGAGATGCCAAGCCATTAACGGCCACATACAAGCACAGTGCAGAAACACAGGGATGCACACTAACAAACATCGAAAAGAAGAATGAATGTGTGCTAAAGGAAAAAATGATAGCTACGTAAACATTAATTCAAGCATGTACAGAACGAGCAAACACCAATTCAAGCAGTCAAACACACTGTCCTCACTAAATATTAGTTGCAGCTGACTTATATGAGTAGCTTAGAATCAATATCTCATTTGATGACTCAATACTTAAAAATCCCTTTTAACTGCTTCCCCTTCATCTACATCTTCCCTTCATGACTCAACGTAGATTTAGAGAATCAAAGATTTCACCTGAGTTCAGCTGATAAATTGGTGCCATGTAAAATGCAGTTTTTCCTCATTTCTTTCACACTTACTGAAACAATATATGCACCAGTCATACAAACACCCTCACAAGTGCATATTTATGAATGTGCCCTCAGACACTTTTCAATCCATGCACAGACTTATAATATATAAATCACAGTATGCAGACGCTTTACAGTCTTCATTGGATGAAATTCTTTTGCAAAACACCTGCGCAATAACCCCTTGTGCATCACCTGCTAAAAGGTCAAGTTTAAGTAACAGCTTATTTTGTAATAAACCACTTGCAGCGTCATTAGTAATCCACATGTTGCACGGCTTCTAGTATTGTGTTAAAATCAAACATTTTCCACATAAATTATGGCTTTCTTTTCAATCAGGTATGTTGTGCCTAAAAAGGTGCTTTCGGGGGGATGAGTTCTTGAAGAGAGGAGTGATTCAGGAATGTTTTGTTGAGCTAGTGCAGGTACTTATCGATCAGCCTTGGAAGTTATGAACTAGCTGTCATTTCCCTTTCATGAACAGCTCAATAGGTATTGACTGCAGATGAAAAGCGTGTGCAAGTATGGCTGGCCTTAAAGACAGGAACAGAAAGAGGAGACAGAAGGACAGCATATGGGCCCTTGACATGCACGGTCATCAGTGCACGCAGATGGACACACAAAGACTGAGCTCAGACACTAAATTCACACCCATGCACCATGCAATATTATTTTGCGTAAGGCCAAGCCTGACATGGACACACAGGCAAACATCAAAACCCCTGAAAATATGCAACACCTCCAGTAGCACATACATCTGGCTAAGTGGCCTAGTTGGGTCTGAGACGTGATGAGATCACAGCGAGAACACAGAGTCGTGTGGAGAGGTAACAGAAGGAGTGATAAAGACTGGATTGGAAATTTGAGGCGAGGAGGGGGAAGTTTGGCGGACAGAGGTGTATAGATGAGTGGCACTGTGGAAGAGTGGGGGATTTGTGGAGGTGGCGTGTGTCTTGTCAAAGCGTGCAAGACCTTGATTCGCTGTGTGTGCAGCCAGTGGACATTGACAGGCATGTGTCGCCCACTGAGCACCATCCAGATCACAGACACCCTACAAGGCGCAGATGAAGGGAGGGCTTTGGGCCTCCCTAATCCCGGCTCATCCGTGTTCCATGTTCTGCGGCTCCCAACCATGCTTAGCAGAATTTCACGCCAGAGTCTTTCTGCAAACCTAAAACCAGAGCGCTACACTAAAGGGATAAGGCCGGGTTGGCAATAGGATGAACAACCTTTTGTCACTGACAGACACCTCTTGGTCTCTTTTGACTCTGGTAAACACTGTCTTTCTTTGCTATCCTCTTTCACATCTCCTTTTCACTTCTAGTCTTTGATCACATTTCAGTCTGTTGTTTTTTGTTTTACACAAACTTGAGATTTCTTTCTGAATGTTATCCACGACCTCACGTCTCTGTATTCACTACTTATTTTCCAAAGCGAGCAGCCTAGTTAGCTGAAGAGAAACCATCTCATCGGCCACGCCTGTAGTGTAGCCAGCAGAACGATGTTTGTGCAGGGATGAGGCTCAGACACAGGGTGGGGGTAAAGAATGGAATTAAAGAAAATCAAAACAGGAAGAATTAATAAAGAAAGGAAAAAAGGTACATAGCAACCTCCCCCTGGCTTCATACTTTGCTGAACAGGAGCGCCCACAGAAAAAGGAACCATGGTTTGAATTGCTGCCATCCGTTGCCAGCTGATGCCATCCCTCTCCCAGAGACACAGGCACATTGCTGCCGGCGCGATGGGAGCAAATCCACACCAGAACTAAGTCGCCCTGAAGAATGGTAAAGCAGGAAAACAACAACTAAGCATGTTAGTTTCACCTCCACGAATATGCATGTGTGTTGGCAGGGGAATGAAAGATGAGTGGCCCTTTGCAAAATCTAGACAATTACAACAGAGCAGCACTGTTGTGTGCTGCAAAAATAACGCCTCCCCAGGAATCACCAGTGATGGGAAGCAAATGTGAAAGCTGCCATTGGATTTTTTGTGATGAGGAGAAGAATGCAGGTATTTACTGCATGTTATCTCAAAACCCAAACACATTAGGGGCCATTCAACACATAGAGGGTTGAATCTTTCAGCCCATTCATTCTGGGCATTTTCATCATTCTGTTTGTCTTCAGGGCAATTGATCCTCTTTAGATTGTTTTGATTCTACAAAGTCTGAGAATCTGCATGATGCAATTCTTCAGTATAGATGAAATCCTATAAGGAATGTACCTTTAGTTTAACATCAACCGCAGTGCACTGCAGACCCCAAATCAGGCTGATCTTACACCAAAACACTCTGCTGTTTGTGAGCCTTAAGTTACCTCCCTGTAGCCTACTCACACATCCTAATTACAAGATAGATAGGCCTATCCTAGCAGTATAGTGTGATCGCTAGCCTGTCTCAGTCTTTGTGCTTAAGCATAGAGCCAACTGCTGAGCAGTTTACTTCAGCTTTGATAGCAACAGCATGAACAGCAGGACCTAATGGGGTGCATGACCAAGAGATCTGAGCACAGGCCTTCCATATGCATCTCCCCACTGCATCACAAATCTCATGCAGCATTACCATGGGCCTAGGAGAGAGGGGTAAGCTACGCTACGCTGGCAAAGTTCAGTCACGTAGCATCACAGTAAATGGGATTTTTCAAATTTGTGTGTGCGTGTGCATTCTTGTGTGTGTGTATGTGTGTGTGTGTGTGTACGCAAAATGTGAGCACAGGCTCTTTGAGTTTGTAATTTGCCAAAGCGTTGCTAGTGTGTGTTTGAATTTCTTGTGTGTGAATGTGGGACAGATGTGTGTGTGTGTATAATATCAGTATGCGTATGCGTGTTTGTAACCGCCTCTGTGCAAGTACATGGTGAGATGTTGTTTACTGCCTTTTCGGCAGCTAGACTGCATGACGGCAACAAACATCGCGGGTGTGGGGGTAAAATAGCGAATGGGTGAGGGGAGACAGCGCCAGGGTTATATAGCGGCTAACTGGGGAGCTGTTAAGTTTTATGTTAATTGAAGGGGCTTACACAGAACTCTATTGACAGTTAACATGCCCTTCAAGGTGTTCTTTGTGGTTCAGCACTTCTGTCAAGACAGAGGCAGTCATTTTGCTTCACCTTTATTTATATGCTTGACTACTCAGAACATTATGGAACACTGTGGGGCCCAGTAATAGATGTAGGAGGGGTGGGGGGGGCAGGAGGGTGTGTGTATGGGAGGTCAGATGCCTAGCACACGACCCAACCAGGTGTCTGGGCCCTCCGTGAGTCATCCAATGGCTGTCCAAGATATGGTAACTAGGGGTAAGGAAGGAATAGAAAATAATGAATGAAAAGATAGTTTTTCGGGATATTATGCAAACCTGACAAGGTCAGAAGACAATGTAAGAGAGGTTAAGGTAGATTCTTTGGTGTAAGATTGTATGTTTTAAAAGAGTAATACTTGAAATAGAACCTTTTTTGACCTCTACAACAATCATTATACATGTTGACCTCGATACAAATAAAACAAACTGAAGTTCACATGTCCCTGTCTGTATGTTTGAAGCAAAGAAACATTATTCATTTGAATTCATGAACACACTTGAAGTGCGTGTCACTGCCATTTCATGTCTAATTGGTTGGGCATATATCTCTAGACAGGTTTCCCACTCGAAGATCAGAGGGCTCAAATACCAGCCCAGTCTTCCATCACGCCACCAAGGTCACCTGTCACTTAGCACCCCTCGACCACTGTGCATGTTTGATTTGGTTGACACATTAACAGACAACTGTGACATTTAGTTGTTGATGCTAAGAAGACTATGCCCTTTAAACTCCATCTTCACACTCAACAACCCTGGGATTCTGCCCAAGCAACAACAGGGCATGTTTTAAAAGTGTAATCACCAATTAGTAGGTGATTAAAAATGCATTGGAATCAATTAGAATTTAACATAAGGTGAAGTTAAACCACATACCGCTGTAGCTTCTGTTGCTGTACCGCCACCCTACACCCTATTAATCAAATACATGTAAAACTCATTATGCAACCACCAAATTAGCATCAGCACTTGCTTAGGAAGGAAGCTGTGATTCTCCAAACATTGTCATTTTCGGTCAATAAGAGAAGAAAGACCTCCCAGTAAAAGAACAGTGATGAAGTACAATGGGATAGAATGAAGTCACTATGCTAATATTAGCTTGGATAAGAAATGTCAAGCTAGTGAGGTGCGCTCCATGGCTACAACTAATCATTTAGGTTAATTGAGGTTTCCAGAAACCTAAGTCTTGTAGATTCTCCATCTCTGCTTCATGTGACTGCTCCCCCACAAAGCAGTCATGTGCCAGACATGACAGGGAGGTAGCCACTCTAATTATGTAACCCAATATTATCACGGTATGACCTACCACTAATTGGAAGAGAGGCCAAATGATGTTACAGGCTAAAGTGGGCAAGGTTAAACATTTTCTCACACTCCCCTCCTACATAAACGGATGAAATGGCTTCATAACCCTGAGTTTAATTTTGGGGATGATGATGGTAAAGTTGTCGATGGGGGGCGCCTGTGTAGCTCACCTGGTTGAGCCTGCGCCCTATGTACAAAGGCTCAGTCCTTACAGAAGACAACCTTTTCTGGATGTTGTTCCCTTCTCTCTCCCTTTCCTGTTTTAAGCTGTACTATCAAATAAAAGCTTAAAAATGCCCAAAAAAAGGAAAGAAGAAGAAAGAAAGTTGTCGATGGGACAGTAAAGTCCCTCTAATCACTGGACCTCTTGGAAGTCTATTAAGCTACCATCTTGTTCACCTTTGTGCCCTGGTCAGGTTGGCAAATCAATTACACAGAGTTCAAAATGTGTATGTCCATGACCCTAAGGTGGCTGACCAGAAGCAAAGCATACACTCCACTCCACTATGGCATTGGCCACCGAGCACATGCAAAAACAAACGTGCAATAAAGATGATTTAGCACTGTAACTCTACCTGCCCGCCACCACTCTTAGGTTTGTGTGCCTTTTGATTAATCATGGGCCAAGAGGGATTTATTGTATGGGGGATATTTGCCTCAGCAATTTAATAATGGTGGAGGAGGTACACAATTAATCAGAGGGGGTCCACACATGCACCCCCCTCTAAAATAATGTGTAAAATTAATGACTATGAATATGTATATTTGTTTGGGAGATGTGGTATACAGTGTGTGCATACTTGTATATGAGCTGCATACAGTGCTCAGTACCAGTCCTGTGCTCAGTGAATAACATTACTTATTGTGTGCTATGAATATATATCTATCTCATGGGTGGCCAGATATCATTGTACTAGCACCATGTGTTGGTGGAACTTTTGATTTAGCATCTACAGGTCCATCAAATATATCAACTCTTTGTGCTTGTAACCATGTACACACAATGAAAAATTGAGAAAATACACACACACAGAGCCACCTTCTTCTTCCCTTCCTGTGTGCAGCAAATATACTCAGGCTCTTGCAGGTATAGAAACCTCCCTCCTACTCTCATAATCATGTACGAACAGCCTGGCACTATAGAAAAAATAATGATGTGCCGTCCTGTTGGCTCATTTATCAGCATGTTTTACAACAGGCGCCGGGTGGAAGTAATTAAACTCTGCCATCATTACAATGAGCCAGGCCCCCCTCTTAATAGACACCCAATGAGACACTAGAGGCCTGCCTGGTAATTGTAGCTTCAACTATCTCTCGCTCATTCTGTATGTGTGTGTGTGTGTGTGTGTGTGTGTGTGTGTGTATTTGTCTGTCTGTCTACAATCCCCTTGTTTCATCTGTGGTTTTAATTAGTGAAGAGACAGAGCTGATAAGCAATTGAGAGGAAAAAAATTGAGCAAGTGAATTAGAGAAAGAAGGTTAGGGTCTTTGCTCTGCTGAGTTTCTTTGACCACATCAGTTAACAATGGACAACTAAAATGAATCTATTCAGTAGAACATGTGGATTAGAAATTGACACTAGGAACTAACATTCTCTCATGAAATATTCAATACTCTACCATCATACAAACTGCACACACTGTTGAGACAGTCGGCTATTAGAAACATTTCCAACATCCATATGTACATCAACCTTGCCCACTCAAAGGAACAGAAAAAGGACACTGAGGAGGAAAAGAAGAAAGAGGTTATGAGCCAGGCCATTCAATAAACAGATAAATACCTTCCACGGCTAATCCGGCACTCATAAGATTTCCGTAATAATCTAATAAAACATAAATGGATCTTGGGACTGTGCCATCCTAGGGCGATATAGAATGCATATGCTCAGTACAATGTGGAGTCTCCTCTGTACATTGTTTTTACAGCAGTGTTATTAAGAAACTGGCCTCCAAGGCTTAACTAAACAGTGTAAAACACTCTAAAATACCTCCTTGCTGCATTAAAAAAAAAAAAAAAAAAAACGAATGAAATTTATTTGGCCTCTGCTACTGAGACCAAATCAAATGACTCAGGCAAGTTGGCTTGGTCAGACGGAGATATTTTAAGCTCATCGGTCATACCGATATGGGTGCTTTTCTCAAGGATAAATCAGCTATTAAGATGCCTGATTGGAAATTTACATTAGATTACTTTCCTGCTCACTATACGCAGTAGTTCCTCTACCAAACCTGCACCATTTAGTATCACTTACAGCTCTAATGGCACAATTACCCTTCACCACCAGCACTAATAGTGCTCTAAAAGAACCTTTTGACGTAGGGCTGATGTTGTGACCCTATACATACCCCTTCAAACGCACCATCTAGCTCCAACTCCAATGTCTGCACTCAACCCCTCCAAAGCCCCTGATCTCTAGATATTGATTAGGCCCACGACCCTAACTGCAACTCCCACTCTCTAACGCCAATCCTCCCCTTACTTATCTGGCTCCTTCCTTTGCCATGCTCTCTCCACCCATCCTAATCCCATGATAATCAAATATGCCCAGACTAGCTCTTCAGCCCTGTTCCAATTAGCCGGTGAACGAGTCTGGGGCTAGTGATAGTGGTACCAGCAGAGGTGATGGCAAACACAGTGGTATCCAGGGAGGCTGTAAACATCCATTAGCGGTAAACCGTCCCTACTCATTTTTCCTTCCCAAAGCTCTCTCATTAGTGCAGTGAGCCCTGACAGGTAAACAGCACTAATGGGAATGGCCTATCAATAAACGCCTCGTGTGTTAACAGGAAGTGCTAGCAAGGGGACGGAAGATGCGGACCAACAGCAATAAAGAGGAGGAAGGGAGGGGGGGTTGGGGGGATTCACTGATATAAACAGCTATAAACACGGGGAGGTTGTACGTTATTAGTGATAGGTGGGATGAATGTACTGTTGCAGAAACAACTAAGCAAGAGAAGTAAAACCAATTTAGGCCAACAAGAAAAGATCTAAAACCTCACCTAATAAAATATGATCTAAAGTCTTGTGAAAGTCACTTTGATGTGACTGTGGCAATGTTGGCATACAGTTGCCGTGTGCTAGCAAGGGTACTTCAAGGCATGACCTCAGGTGTTTCCAAGACTATGTTTATGAGTGGGCACAGAATACGTAATAGCTCTGTGTGTTAATGCGTATACTTTGCGTACTGGCGCTCACATGAAAGAGTAAGGGAAACTGGAAAGGAGGAACAGGGAGGGACTTAAGAGAAAGAATGAAAAAAAAGAGATTGAGGGTAGGAAGAAGGACTGAGGGGAGAGATGAGAGAGAGATGTTATTTATGTTTGGAGCAGGTTCACTTTGAGTTCACCTTACCATGAGACGTCCCCGGGCGGTGACAACTATGCTGCTTTTGTGTGTGTGTGTGTGTGTGTGTGTGTGTGTGTGTGTGTGTGTGTGTGTGTGTGTGTGTGTGTGTGTGTGTGTGAGAGTTCATGCAACTGCTTGTCAGTACATCCATGCTTGCATGTGTGTTTCTCTATCTTTACATAAAAATATGTGCATATGTGTGTCTGAACTGAGGGTCAACCAGTGAGCAGTAACATCTTAGAAAGGACAACGCATGTGGGGTGGATACACTACTTGGTGTACTGTGTGAGCTCTGTGTGTGTGTCAGGGGCCCATTACTAAGGCTGTGGAGCACTAAATCAGCAGTGCTACTGCACTGGATAAAGCCAATGATACACGGATTACAGCCACACTCAGTCTTTGCTGCCCACATTTATCCACAGCCAGACAGATAAAGAGACAGCGCACGCATGTGTGTGTGTCTGTGGGTGTGTGCAGGAATGCATATGGGCCTGCACCTGTATGTACACCCACCTGCGTGTGTCCATTTCTGAGTATATGCTTGGGAATGCATTTGTGTAGCTATGTTTATCCGTGTGTTAGACTGTGGGATTGAATGCACCACACACACTTCCCTTGATTCAAGTGTGTAGTACTACTACCTGAGAGATAGCCATACAGATAGACAGAGAGAGAGAGAAACATTTAGAGCAAGTGTTAACTGCCATTATCAAACAGAACCCTGTTTGAGCAAAGTCTGTAGCCTGGGGTTGTATAGACACTAATCCAGCGCCAGCCCACTCCAATAAACAGCACCTTATCCATGTTGCACTGAGTCCACATTTACCACTTCAAGACACAAAACCACTGGCACATCACTAATTTTTTACATAAAAAAACAATTTTTTTTACAAGTTAACAGGGATGGTAACTGGAGGACATAGAGGACTCAGAAACTCTAAAATTCTGAAAGCAAAAGTTGCAAAATTGTTGCACAAAGTTAAGCATTTGGGTAACACCTTACTTGACAGTATTGACATAATTGTGACATGACACTGTCATAACTATTACATGACATTGTCATGAACGTGTCATAAACCTTACAACAAGTCATGAACATTTATGACTTCTGTCATTAAGTTTCATTCGGTGTTTTGTCATGACAAGTTGACATTGTTTGGATTGTCTTGATTATGACAACTTGACATTAATCATAGTGACATTACCAGAAAATGTATTTGTCATGACAATTTGACATTAGATTTCTTTGGAGTGTTCTTATTAAGACAACTTGACATTACACAGGATGACATTACCAGAGGATGTCTTTGTCATGACAAAGAAATTCCCCTTCTTTTGTATTAATGACATGTTGACTTAATGATAATTATAATTAGATGTGCAAGGTTAGAGACATGATCTAATGTCAAGTCGTCATGAAAAATACATATTCTGGTATTGTCATCCTGGTTAATGTCAAGTTTCCATTACAAAGACATTCCAAACTAATTTAATGTAAACTTTTCATGACCAAGACGTCTGCTAATGTAATTTTGATTAATGTCAAGTTGTCATAATCAAGACATATTTAAAGTCAACTTGTTATGACCAAGACAACTTCTGGTAATGTCACTTTGATTAATGTCAAGTTCTCATAATCAAGACAACCCAAACAATGCCAACTTGTCATGACAAAAACCAAATGACACTTAATGTCAGAAGTCATAAACGTTTAGGACTTGTTTATAAGGTTTATGACAGTGTCATGTCATAGTTATGACAGTGCCATGTCACGTTATGTTGATACTGTCAAGTAAAGTGTTATCAGCATGGGTAATCATTTTTGCACAGTTTTTATGTACACTGTCCACATCTAAGTTCCAAGTACAATGCTGTCTCCAACATTCTTCTCTTAGACCAGCCTCATCCCCAGTTCAGTTTAGACCTCCACTGGTCTAATTACACTGGCTGACCTCCCACAGGTCACCTGAGTAAAGGCCCCCTAAAGATCAATATTCATTCTTTTAGATCTGTCATCCGCTTTTGACACTATCGACCACGTTCTGTCTGCTCTGCCCCTCTCTGTTCTTTATTCATCTATTTACCCTCCCCCCTCCTGTGTGGCTGAATTTGGCCTTTACTCACTGGTATGGAGGTAGCTGGTACTTTCAAATTTTGCCCACTTGCAGGTTTCAGATTTGTTGATTACAGGTGCAGCAAAATCATCTTAGGGTCAAGTGGAATGTCCACACTCTATATTGCCACTTACAGATGTCCTACTATACTCATAGTGTCATATTGTCAAGCCAATTCCTGCTTTTTCTGCCTCAAAAAGAGAGAAATGGGGAATGAGTTCTGCCAGACATCAGGTAGAGAATATCATAGCCTCTTGCTCTTACCTTTGCAGTCCTGTGGAAAGAATTGGCCGACTATCACACCAAAATGGAGGCACCACGTGAGCGTCCTACTGGGAGTGTTGGCTAGTCCACCTGTGTCTGGAAATTCGAAACACATAAAATAACAGACCTTGTTGATTATTCATCTTTAATCATCCTTCATTCCGGTGTTCATTTAGAGTAAAAGCAACTTTGTCATTACAGTTTAAACTTCAGTCAAAAAATACTGTATGCATAAAAATATACAAACAAGTATCTCCCTCCTTCCTGTATTTCCTCTCTTTATTTTGGAGTGAAAGATTTGATCGCAAGGAAGGATTGTGGAAAAGGTCCACTGTGCCTTCTTCAGTGTGTATAGTGTACTTTTCTGTATGTTGTCATCTGGACCAATGTTTTGCACTTTTACTTGGCTCTTTAAATAAAAAAATTTATCACAAAAAACATAGTATACAAACAAAGGTATGCACACAAACTCTCTCGCTGCCTTTAACACTCTCTTATAATTCCATGAGTAACATTGATAGTTAACTTGATATTATATACTGCATGAACTTGAAATATTTTTTTATTATTTGAATGGGGCTTTGGGGAGATTGAAGCAGGGGAGTTAGTAATAAGGTAAAAGTCCAGTGCCCTAAGCTGAATTTAGACACTGATCTTTCCACTGGTAGTGCATCATTGGCTTTGGCCGGGCCCACTGGCCTCATATTCTCCTCAGCAGTGTTATTGTAGATAAGCACCACGTGGCTAATGAACAGAGAGAGGGCTTGTTGAAGGTCAGCCTCTTCATTTAGGGGCCATCCAATGGGCTGGCCCACTCTGCATGGCTAAACGCATCATCATAATAATGCCAAGGACCCACCGTTTTAAAACTCTATTTTTTTTTTCATCCACCAATATTGCCTGGCATACTTAACTTTACATCTCCGATATTCCCCTTCATCTGAATTATGTTGATTTCCCTGTTTCTTTCTGAAAGGCTTTTAAAGGTCTTGGCAATTATCCTTTTCTGGATGTGCTTAGAGAAGGATGCTGTCCATCCAGTGTCTGCTGATGTTAGGGAAACATGATTTAACACAATCAGAGATGCAAAGCTAGGCTGGATAAGGGTGCCGATGTGACCGGGTGCCAAGGCCGGCCAAGGTCATGTTCATCTGCATGATTAAGGGTGATGAATTCTGCCCTGACCTCTGGATTATGCCAGAAGGAAGTACAAGAGTATGTTTGTGCATCTATGTGTGTTTATGCGTTACCACGTGGTGTACAAGTGCGATGTGTGCTTTTTTGTTTGAAAAGTTTGAAAATTTTATTTAGAATTTATATTATTATTTTTTTCCACCTTCATCCCATACTTTCTATCATAAAATTTCTGTTATCTCTTTCCTTCATTCCTCTGCTCTACACTAACTTATCTCCTTCCTTGGTGGCTATTGTGAGGGTCTCTCATGTTCCTCTTTGCCTCCCCTTTAGTCCTCCTCCTAAATAAAGGGGAGGCAGATGTGGTCTCTCTGCTCTCTACTGTCCCCTCCTGGAAGGACCAGGAAACTGGTTTCCACACACTGACACCTGTCCATCACACTCACAATGCAGAGGAAGTCATTCATTAGAAGCCTGTACTTCTGTCAAAATGTAAACAATACAGAATAGTGTTGTTTAATGCTGCTTCTTCTTAGATATCTGATTAATATTAAAAAAGACCTTTGTTACTTTGCTCAAGGGTCTCAGTGAAGGGAATGTCACTGCAAGAAACCAGAGTTTATGTCTGCATTAATTGGAAGTGGCAAGAAACCCCAGCATGCTACACATGTATTGTATTTTTATTACCAAACTCAGAAGTAAACTGCATATTTGTTCACACAGTGTGGTATTTTAATATATCTGCTTTATTGTCCTTCAAATAATAAAATGTGAGTACCATACTGCAGATCCTTTCTAAAAGCCTTAATTTAAGGGATAAAGTTGTGCCTGCAATCAGTAGAGGGTGACAGTGCCCCCCTTTTAGCATAGTACTGTACAGTAAGGAAAAGTAGAGACTGCTTTACCGTAAGGTATACAGCAGATGAAGGTTATTTCTGTTAAAACTAAAACATTCTGAACCATTTTACTGTAATTCTTGCCCTAGTCCTTATTTCTTCCCAGTACCTACTCCTTGTTTCTGTAAGTGTCCAGCCCAGCTCTAAAGCCAGCCCCAGTATGCCAGCTGGCAGGGGGAACAGCCAGCAGTCTCATTTACCCCCCCTACATAGTCCCCCCCTATGAATACTAATGTAGCAATGCTACTGGGGCTGCAGTGGAGAAGAAGATGGGAGCAAGGAGAAGGAAAGATGGAAAGTGTGGGGACAGATGGAAAGTGTGTGTGTTGGGTGGTCTTGAGATTTCAAATGCCTTCACACTCATACACACAAACACACAACATCCCTTTTCGCCCAACCTTGCCAGTTAACATGATGCGGGGATCATTTTGTGAAAAAAGAAAGTCTCCTTTAGCTTTGCCTCCTGAATTACAATGCTCATTTGATAGAATAGTTTCTAAAAAATAAAAAAATTAATAAGGGAAAGAGAAAAATACCACCAAATTACTTGAAATCTTAAGCCACTACTGCCCCTCCCCTTCCCTTTTCTCCCCTACCTTACTTTCCTTCCTCCCAACTCCCAGAGACTTGTTTTCCTCCAATGCCCCAACGGACACAAGAACAATGGCTGGAGAGTGAGGAGAGGGCCAGGTGTCAATCACCTTCTCAGGTGGGCTTCAGAGACACACATGCATGTACCGTGCACCACCAATATCTAGGGGAATTAGAAATACACTGGCAGAGAGCAGAGAGGAGAGAGAGGAGGAGAGACAGTGAGCTGGTAAAAGAGGGAAATGGAAAAAAGGTAGGAGAGCAAATGGGACAAAGGGGATGTGCAGGGAGATGGGCCTGGATGATGCAAAGGTCGGAAAAAGAATTCAAAGAGAGCAAAGTAGATTCACTGAAAGTCATTACCTGCCACAAATTACCTGGGCAACAAGCTTAAAATAAATAAATAAATCAGTTTACATCGACAACAGAGGAAAGAGGGAGAAACTGGGGAGACGCAGGCGAAGTGCTGAGGGAAGAGGCGAGAGAAAGAGAGGGAGAAGAAGGAGGGGAAGGAGGCAGAGGGGGGAAGTGGCTGGAGAGGGATGAAAAATCGATGGACAAACAAGTGAGAGGGCGCTTGCAAAAAAGAAGCCAAAGGGGGTAAAAATTAAGCATTTAAAGAAATTCTGTTTTGGTGGTGTGGAGGAGGATGAGAAAAGGAGGGGTGGGGGGGAGACTGGGAGCACAAAAGCTTCTGAGGGTGGAGGGGGGTGAGTGTGGCAGAGATGGACTGACCACAATGCCCTGCAGCTCGATAGGGTTGAGTGACCACATCAGGTCTAGAGGCGAGCGGCGAGAAATGGGCGAAACGCAATGGCTTTAAGTCAAGAGGATTGCATTTAGGGTCTCTCTCTCTCTCTCTCTTTAACCCCCTTGTTTCCCTCCACCTTTAACCCCCGTCTCTCTCCTCTCATGGTGTCTGTTAGGTGGAGTGCCCCTGTGCAGGTTGTCCAATCAGTAAAGAGACGGACCAAAGTATTACTAATAGTCTGGTTTTAATGTTTCAAGTGGTAAACCAGAGAGAGCTGGCCTGTATGCTCGGCACCAAGGTAAACAGGTCAATAGTATTGATCTTGATTCTGACTCTCGCTCTCTCTCTTTCACTCACTCACACACACACACACACACACACACACACACACACACACACACACACACACACACACACACACACACACACACACACACACACACACACACACACACACAGTTTCTCGGCTCAGAAACATGGAATGCATTTGAAGCGTTCTGCATTGCACCGAAGTTGAGGATGGGGAGTTGACACATGCACACACACTTTTATTTCAATATTCACATGTAAAACCGCAAAGCACACCCTAAAACTAAAATCTCACAGGCTTGGACACACTTAGACGCGAAACAATAACAGGTCCACACTAACCCGTATCAACTCCCTAGTATTGCCATGTCTAATTTCACTCTGTCTAACAATACAATACATATGTGTGGTACATAGCAGTCTACGCAGCAGCTGCACCCAAACACAAGGGCAGAGCAAGACATTTGAATACAGATTCCTATTGTCCTTCTTATGTCAATAAAACTCAGCAGTGCTAAGAAACTAGCGTGGTCAGCAACATTATGGGACTAATTAGCATTTTCTTCTTTCTTCTGCTGGTTGATCTGTTTAAACAAGCCTGGGGGGGTCTGCTGTACTTACTGTAATTAAAGCAAAAGGAGTGGCTCTTGCTTGAGAGAAGGCACACACAAAGGCTTCCTTACTAGGAGGACTTCCAAAACCCAGAGTGGGTTTTGTACATGGAAATATAAGGGCCTATACAATAGGTAGATCTGGCAGGTTAGTGTAGTGGTTAGTGAGTTTTTCACCCAACAGGACTCCGTTTTGTTCCTCAATATGCCCATACCAGTAGAAGCATCCCTGAATTATACTTACTTAACCCCTAGCCACTCCGTGAGCACAGCAAAGTTGCTGAAGCTGCACCCCAGTTAGGAAAAAGAAAATCCCTCTTGGGCAATGCATAAAGAATATCAAAAAAAGATAATGAAAAGAGCTAGAATAAATACACAGTGTGAGTTGTAAAAAGACTAAGGAAGGATTTCTCGCTTGCTCTGTTTTCACACTGAACGGAAATGAGGTAAAATAAAAAAAAGTATAAAAAGAAGTGATGAAGCAAAGTTCTTTGGGAGATACAGGGATTGGTTTTATTGCCTGATATGAAATCAAACAGACAACTCCTCTCCTTTGAAAGTACTTTTTTTGGGCCATGTTAGCAGGAGCAATGATCAGTGAGGCATCAACAGCACAGCAACAACACCAAAGTAATGCAGCCACTCTGCTCTGGATTATGACACTTAGCATGGATTGGATAACCCTAATTATGGCGTTCATTTAAGATAACATGAGGCAAATTATAGGCTGTCATGACACAGATACCACGGCTGTTTAGACAAGAGCTGACACTAAGGAAATGATGTTGCATGATTTGGCCTGATGTGATTGATGCAACAACTTTTTTCTTATGTGAAGTGTCTCTGATCTGAAGTATCTAATTATTTTGTAAGTATATAATTATTTCTGAAAAGACTTATTTTCGAATGAATTGTCCTTTTTCAGTCTCATTAAATAATTTGTAATACAAGCATGCCCTCACGTTTCCACACACACACACACACACACACACACACACACACACACACACACACACACACACACACACACACACACACACACACAGCAAATGAGAGTGTCTGGGGGCTTTTTCTAACGGCGTAATGCTCTCAGTCTTCGCTTCCTGCTTGTTACAGCTGTGTTCCTGCTCAAACAGAGCCCTTCAAACATATGCAACTGCCACTGTAGGTTCTACTGCGTGCACACATATGCACAGAAACATTGATTGTTCGTTTGGCTCGCATTCCACCGGTAAAGCCTTCTTTGTGTCTAGCAAGGCCTTTTGCAAATCCTGGACAATGCATCCTCAAATCTACAACAAATCAGATAATGTAACTTCACTGATCCCGCTCATCAAAAAGCCAACTGTCATAGATTTACATACACTTGATTTTTATATTCTTGAAAAGACTTCTATAATCACAAGACATTTAGTTTAACACTGCTTATCGATACAGCATAGTATTGCAATATTTTGCATGGCAATACTGGATCGACATACAGACGCCAAGTATCAATCTTTCATTATGTATGTGTTTGTCTGCTTGACAATCCCATTTTACAGCAATAAAATTGAAGTGAGATGAACAAACAGAAATATATATTTTTTGGATTAAACAGACAAAGTTTCCTTTTGGTGACGTTATTTGAGATTAGGAAAAATTTGAAGTTGGAGGAAAAGGTTATTAATTGCAATATATCATAGAATATTGTAATATGTTTAAAATTGCAATAATATCGTATTGTGACGTACACTAAGTATTGTGATAATATCGTATCGTGAGGCCTCTGGTGATTCCCACCCCTATTTTACCATGTATTTGGTTGGTATGATTTTTAGAATATGCAATACCTCGAAAAGAGAGAGAAAGGTGTAAATAGTAAAATAAAAAAAAGATTTTATTTGTTACATTTTTTGAATCATCAGCTTAATTCCACCAATGAAATGCATCTTCAATACAAAGGAACAGGAAATGTGTGAGCAACTTTGCTTACTGTCATGCTGAAAAACTGATGTTTGATAATTCTTAGTGCTGTCAGTTAAACGCGTTATTAACGGTGATAACGCAAACCAATTTAAACAGTGTCAATTTTTTTATCCCAAGATTAACGTTCTTTTTGGCCCAGCAAACTTTGTAGTTTTTTGACATGCTGTTGCAACAACTAGTAACGTTGGAAAAACTACAACTCTAGAGCTGTAACAAAACAACAGGCACGCAGCACACACTTGCTTGGGATGGCGAGCCAGCCAAAGAGTAGTAACGTTACGTTTTGAGTGGATGGTGAGCGCGAGAATGGATGCCACTAAGATTCTGGATGGAAAGTTTACTTTTTAAAAGTTGCCAAATGGTTTCATTGACAAGACCAAAGCGATCTGTGTGTTTTGTTGTTGTGAACTGAGCTATCATCGCAGCACGTCCAGTCTGAAATACCACTTGATGGCCAAGCACACAGCTGATGCGAATCCCCCTGTCAAAGTATTTTTTCACCCTTTTATTGATGGACAGTGTTACACTGTGTGAGAGATTATTTGCTCCAAGTGAGAATGTTACATGTGAAATTGAACGCAGACAAAATAATGGTACAAAAAGAAATCAAGGAACATTTACAATATGTAAAAATGTGGGATTAATTGCGAGTAAATATTTAATCGTTTGACAGTACTAATATTTCTGTTATGATTTCACTGAATATGTTCTCCAGCAGTATGGATAAGACTCTCAAGTTCTGCAGTATTTGTAAATGGATTGTGACAGAAGTAATGCAGCAACAATTACATGTTAAAGTGTGTATTATGCACTCCAAGTACATAGACTGTCAAAGTACAGTAGTCCAAATAGTATGCACTGACATGTAAATCGTGTGTGTGTGTGTGTGTGTGTATGTATGTGTGTGTGTGTGTGTGTGTGTGTGTCAGTGTGTGCGTGAGTGTGTGTGTCATGCTTACATGATGCATGATGTGTATAAGTGCATGCACGAGTTGTGTGTTCTTGTGTGTCTAAGTGTACAGTACGTAGAAGCCCTGGGGAGAAACCCCTGTCTTAGGTTTTGTATGACAGCAGCCATCCTGCCAGATCAAGACCTGTCAGCCATGCAACCCAGCCCCAGCCACATCTCTTCTGTTCCTCCTCTTCTTCTTCCATCTCTCCCTCTCTGTCCCATCCCTCCATCCATGCTGCAGCCTTAAACAAGCACCAGCACTTATCAGCCAGAAAAATAATTGGGAGGTCTGCTGCTTGCAATACGCTGGTCCTTCCCTCTTTCCATCCGGGCCGCTTCAACAGTGTCAGCTCCTATTAGGGGGAACGCCGGGCACCGGGGCAAAGTCTAACTATCTCTATCACTGACTCTCTTTCCCTGTGTCTTCTTTTCTCTTTTTTTCATTACAAAGCCATTAACACTATCTATCCATCTATCTGCCTACCTATATATCTATGCATCTATTAGTAAAAGTGTTACTAATTTAGATAATTTCGAGAACCAACTGAGAGTCATTTCTAGTATGGTCTATGAGAGGAAACTTGAATTTTGCAAACACCAAATAATTGAAATTTTTTTAATTTGCTGTGTATCTGTGTTCATTTTTTTTTGGCTCTTCTTTGTTGAGAGAACAGGGAGAGAAGGAAACATAGATATTCTCTCTTAGGGTCAACAGTGAGAAAAGGGAGGGTGTGTGTGGTGCAGGGTGAATTAGACGGTGCTGTGGGGGCTCTCCGGAGCATCAGTACATTGTCACTGTCATGTCACAAGGCCGTCTGAGCGTCTCGTGTGGTCGAGCTGCCTGGCAAGCAGGGAGACAGAGAAATAGATCCAAGGGGCCAGCGGGAGTTGATGTTGATGTTGCACCGCAGTGGATACATGTTTGTGTGCATGTGTGTGTTTCTACACTGAGGAGCCATGACAGGGACAATGGTTCAGCTGTCATTCCGGGCACTACGATGCGATTGGCCAGGGCCGACATGTCAAGGGGGTTCAACAGAGCAGTGTGTGGGTGCTTCTCTGTGTCCATGTGCGCTGTAGTACAGAAGGAGACACCAGGGTATTACCTCCCAAACGTCACAATCACTGAGCTGTGCTTCTTCAAAAAAGCATGACATGCTGTGACCTTACCCAGCCCACTGGTATTTGGGTGTAATAACCATTACTGATACACAAGGGAGAGTGGCATAATGTAAAAGCAGCACTGAAATCAAGTCTATTTACCTATGATACCCAGGGGGTAGCCGACCGTATGTGACCATCTATAGTAACACAAAAAGCCTTTAGGCAGTGTGAACTGTATGACCCTCTATTTATACTTTGACTACACTGGTACTCAATGATATCCTATAGGACCCCTTAGATGGTCATCAAGTGTGTCACAATGAACCTTGCACAGTTGACTCTTGCATAAGCGAGGGCAGTTAGTAAACCTCTGACCCATTTCTGCATACATTACACACCTATCTACTACTCCCACGCATATGTCCTCCAACACCTGCATACCATTTTGCCCTTGAGCAACTCTCTCCCTAAGCTTTCCTGGTGCAGGTAAACTGCCTACCACATTGCATAAGGTGACATTGAGAGGCCCCTGAGTCTCGGCGGATTTGGGGTATCCATCCGGCTGCCCGCACACAAATAAATAATGCAATGGCCGGCTAATGCAGTGGGCCCTGACGCAGTGGCTGACGTTGCCTGCAGCTACCTTTGGGCTGGGAAATAATTACCATGCAAAAGAGGGGGGAAAAGGCCCCCGTACATAGTGTAATGGGCTAAAATGGGGTGATACAATGCAGCTGCCCTCCATGCCTCGATGCCTCTCTCTCTCTTGCTCCTTCTCTTTCTCCACATCTTTCATTCTTTTAACTCTCTCTCTCTCTCTCTCTCTCTCTCTCTCTCTGCTATACACATAGCCATTGCTAAGCCAATCAGTGCTGCCCATTCCTCTGAGCGGCTCAGTGAGATGAGAAGCTTTTAGTGGCACTAGCATGATATTGATGGAACCGGGGTTTCCACTGACACACTGTCACTTTTTTTATTGTAGATACTCACAACAAGAGAGGAGTTGCACAAAGGAGTAATTTGTATTGTGTGTTGTTGTAATGAGTGTTTGCATGCTTTATTTTAAGTTTAAAGCACATACATCTTTATTTTGTTCATTACTTTGTGGAATATAACAATTGAAAATGGTGATTTGCAGATAACATTTTATAAGAATAAAAAGTTCTACCAGATCATATAAGTCCCTCGTTTTCGTACAACCATGCCCCAACAGTGTGTCGCATTCCAATTAGGCTTTGGCATTGACATTGGCTTCAGTTTACAGTGGAGCAAACAGATGGGTCGGTATGTTGACTAATCCAGTGCAGGCAGAGACGTGATGATCATGAATAGAGGGCTGATCAATGTACTTCTGTTTACACAGGCCTAACAGTGTTTACTGAGACACATTTAAACACAGTCCTCCTGCTCCCATCTATCAACCCGGGTATAGGACCGATGACAATGGTATCATTTATCTTGGCCCTGAGACAGACATTTATTGTACAGTGGTTATGATGCACTCTCAAAAATACTGTGACAAGGGTAGAACATTTTTGTACTCAAGAGTACAGTGCTCAGATATTTTCCTGCCACAGAGACATCATGAAACCTCTTGGTATAGGTACACATTTGCAACTATGGTCCTGTTTTTGTAAATACAAAGGTGAATCTCCAGTGATGAATGTTGTTTAAAAATAAAAATAAAAAGGCACATTTCTGCTCTTTATTCTGAGATTGAAGATAAGGTTTCTTTTGCAAAATGTGTGAGTAAGAACGTGATAAGAACCAAGTGTGCTTGTTCTGATATTGGACTGAAAAGTGATGGTTAACTGCAGTGGGAAAACAGTTATATCTGGCCTTTGACAATATTTAAACTATAAAAAAATCCCTAGGGCTGAATTTGAAACTAAATGACTAGCATCATTGTGGTGTTTTCTTGCAGCAGTAAAGTTAATTATTTATAACTGCTGTCCTGATTCACAGAAGAATTGCAAAGCTAATGCAACATAGCAACAGGATTTATCAAGCTCCTTTCATAGCAACTACAAAAACACTTGATTGAATTGTACATGGTTGCACATTGTAATTCTAGCCTTCCTCTTTCCTATTCAAAGAAGCATAATGTCCTTCTCACTCTTGGTCCAAGGGCAATTTACCATGAAAAACAGAGCCATGATCTACTGCAGCCTTTCCACGCATCTTGACCCCCCTCGTCTCAACCCCACTTTCTGTTGAATACTGTGGGATGGGGAATGAGCGCCATGGAGACCGCAGGGCATCCTGGGATCGAGGCATGCCGCCTGCCACCAGGTCCCCTTCACTCTAGGGGCCTGTCAGTCAAACCAGAAAACTTCCCTTTGAAGCTCTGTCAACTCTCTGGAGTGTCTCGATGCCCCAAACTTAGCCCCCTATTCCCAACTCCATCCAGGCTCTACACCTCCACCCCCTTATCCTCCCATGTGCTCTCCTCCTCTCCCTCTGTTGCCTCTTCCCTTCCCCTAGTGTCCCCCTCTTGAAATACGCTGCCCACTGTCCTTAAAAGTTATCCTCATATCCCCCCTTATCTCCGTCTCTAGCTATGCAATCCAAAAATTGAACTTGAGAAAAAAAGAGCTTAGTTTCACTTTTGCAAACCAAATAAGGTTTAAAATGGTAAGGCGTCATGAGAGAGTAACTCTTAAGCCCTGAGACAGACACGCAGGGTGAATCCCTACAGCTCGCTTGACTCAATCGTGAGTGACACTGACGGCTCTGGCGTGTAGAACCGTTCCAAAAAAATAAAAAGAAGTGAAGAAAAATGAAGCTGCATTCCCAATTCTGGCACATGCTGCTTGATAATCGCTGATTAAGACATAATTTTCACGCAGATCATGTGCCAGCGACGGAAAGCGTGGCAGCTGTTGGTGTTATCAATTAGAGCATTGTTGCTTTTATAAATCTGAATGGCAGAAATGATAAATTTGACTTATCAGCAGCACCGCTTACAGTAGATGCATGATGCCAAGGTGTGGGGAGGATGTGCTAAGTGCTGATGTTTAAGAAAATGCTTTGAAGGCACATGTATCACTGAGTGCCACTCTCCATACAAGAGCATTAGACTTGCTGATGGCTTGTTTAAGAAGTGATGAAATGTGTATTAGATTTGCTGTGACTCAAACAGCTGTGTTCACACCTTACACTGGCTTGTTAGTGTTGCCAATGGATTTTAAATAAGTGCTCATTGACTTCCTAGTTACAGACGCTAAACGCTATAATGTGTGTGTGAAGGCACTCATAAACGTGTTTTCTGAGTGTGTATGTGCTCATGTGTGTATTAGTGTATCTACAGCATGTGTTCACATGTGATTTGAGTCCATCTGTAAAAGTATGTTCAAGTTTATAGTGTGTCACACCTAAAAAAAAAAATTAATTGAAAAAGAGGGAGACAGAAAGCTCTAGCCTGGGGCTGCTGAATATGAAGTCTGAGGCTTAAAGAAAAGTCAGGAGGGACAAAGATAAAGGTGGAAGACTCAACAGTTTTCTCTCTGAGAAGCCTTGAGCCCTGTTCAGTGAGACAGAGCACAGTTGAGGTGTTGTTCTCTATTAGCGCAACTAGCCTTGACTGACCGATTAACCAACGCTAGCTGCTAATTAGCTGGATTTTAATTAACACCCCCGGCATAACCACTAGCATTACCACGTTCCTCGAAATCCTATGGTACATCAAATATGCTCAGGAGCTTTTGACTCATTCTAACATCAACCTCTAGTGCAATTCACAATCTAATGTCTGCTCCCAATGATGTTACCAGCATCCGTAATCAATTTAGGGGTCTAAGATTGGACACCTAGGCCATTACACAAACGACAAGCATCCATCAACCAAGTGGTTCTATGGGGCAGTGAGTCACATGAAACACATAGCAAGGCATTGTACATTTGACACTGGGAGTTCATTTGACTGCACAGCTTCTCTCCCTCTCTTTCTCCCTCTGTGACAGTGCCGAGCTGTTTGCCCCTTCATTGGCGACACGTGGCCAGCAGGCCAGCTCATGGCCATGGGGCCTGCTCCTTTGAATAACGGCAGGTTAAGACATAATCATCTTCAGCAAGGAGAAGAATCACGTTGACCTCATCACCTCCATCTACCCATTCCCAAGCCCTGAGAGAGAAGGAGGGAGAGACAGATAGAGAGAGAAAGACAAAGAGGCAGGGAGTAAGAGAGAGAGCAAATTACATTGTGAACCCAGAGGCCAAAAAGTGACAGAGGGAGCGATTGAGGGTGAGGATAGTTAGTTCTCGCCTTTGATGCTTAACTCTCGTCGACAGTGCAAAGACAGAATCATAGAGATGTGCGGCAAAAACCATCTCTGTGGGTTGCTGCGCTACAACCCCAAGGCTGCACAATCATTCTCACATGTTAATGGACTGCCATTTGGCTCCTAAATCAACCGAGGGCAGGAGACTGAAGTGAGCAAAGCATAAGACAAATATCCAGTCCATTATATGAAGCCAGTGGAGTTCAAGTATGAAAACATTAAAAAAAAAGATATTTGTAAAACTTTTTTAAAATAATAAATAGACATGTCATGAGACAAGATGGTAATGCATCTAGCCACACATAGTAGTGCATTCACACAAACAAACACACACACACTCATACATGTGGCATAAAAGGGTACACAGTAGGGAGCACCACCGCAATTGATGAAGAAAATTCTTCTCATGTACCCCGTCCCAGTTTTAGACTTCAGATTCTCGCTCTCTCTCATGCTCTCTCTGTCCCTCTCTCATTCTTTCCCTCCCTCTCTGGTCCACTAACCCAATTTAAAAGCAAGCAGCCAGACACCTCCTCCTGCAGTTTGTCTGGGACAGTAGACAGCACTGTTAGTAGGACTAGGCTTGTAATGACTACATTTTGATGTGTGTGTGTGTGTGTGTGTGTGTGTGTGTGTGTGTGTGTGTGTGTGTGTGTGTGTGTGTGTGTAAGGCTCCAAAAACTACTTAAGAATTGAGACCTCAGTGCACAGACACTTGTCAGTAAACACAATGTCTATATATTACAGCACAGTAAATTTGTACACTACCATCTGATATCATTTCAAGATCAAGTATTTTGGCCCTGATCCGAGTCCTTTAATATTGTTGATATAGACAATCAAACAATCCAATACTTTCACCTAAATGTTGATTAAATATGTATTTGACACATCCAGCCATGGTTTAAACTAAAAAAATATTATACAAAATTGATAAGCTTAAATTATTGAAGTGATATGGATGAAAGTTTAACTCAGAGAATGAAAGACAAGTCATTCTGTTTCTGGGACAACAAAAATAGTGTACAGTGGTTAGAATAAACACTAAACAATATTTGGCAAAGTACAAACACGGGCTTGCAGAGAGCCCACAAAGCCAACAACAGCCAAGCTACATTGCTCTTTGCTAATAACAGAGAGGAGTTAACAGATGTGTTAGCTTCAGAGCTTAGCTTGTGCTGAATATTATTTTAGCAATTTAGTTGATAGAGATCCATTAAAAAAAGTTTTGGTCCTCTTACAAGGATCACCCCCATTACATCTCTAATTCATATTCATACTAATTCAACATATTATAACTCAAGTTTTTCTAAAAACTTAGATGAAACAACATAATTCTTTGCAAATTGTTAAGGCAGGATTAGGATTCTCCTGGTCAAAAGAGTTGAGCTATTCAAAGTCCTCACCATTCACAGAGTAGGTGGTTCACTCATGAATATACACCAGGCAAGCAGCATTTAGGATTCAAGTGACTTGACTTGGCATTTTATGTTTTAATTGTCTGTGAGCAGGTCAATCCACCCAAAACGTCTGTCGGTGTGTAGCTACTGTAGATGAATGCAGGATAGCACAGACGCAGAACTATGAAGGGAAATACAACACACTCACACATGCATACATGTGGTTAGCCACCGATGAGGGACATTTTTTAAGTTCATTGATTTGTATCCCCTTATTAATTTCCTTAGCTTTCTTTCGCTCTCTCTCTCGCTCGCTCCCTCTCCGGCTTCATCAGCAGTCTGTCAATAGGCCTCGTAGCCACGCTCGATCCCTTATCGCCTCAATCAAATCTCAATCAGTCACTTATACCGCCCATCAGTACCCAACTCTGGCCAAGCCCCACACACCCACACACACAGTTGATAAATGAAGAATGTACACACCACACTCATACACCTCTGTTATTATTGAAATCTCTCTTGTTAATCAATAGATCTGGTGATCATACACTCATTAGTCCTGATTACAGTAAAAGGGTTAGGTACAGAGTAGAGAATATTCATAGCATCCAATGTAAATCCAATGTTTGCCCCTCTGTATCTCAATAACAATGCTTGAGCCTTTAATTTCGGACTTTAACTGTACTCTAAGAATATCATAAGATTCCATGAATTGAATTTTTTTTTTTCCTGTACATGAGCAACTTTTTTTGACGTGACATGATTTGGTATCATCATCATCATCATGTTTTATTCAAATACTCTTTTTTAATCTCCCTCAACGCAAAAGGATGCATGAGGTCAATCAATACTGTATTTCCACACTGGAGGGTATAACATTGTCCAACTCCAGAATGTGTAGACCATTTCATGTCAGACACCCTCCACATGCACTTAATCTTATTTGTCATTGCTACATATATTATCAAAAGATATTGTTTGAATCATATTCTTGGGCAGATCTTAATATTTTGTAAATTAAACACATACCTGTATATGTAAATACATCCTGCAGACATTAGGGCATCGACCCCTCCCTCTTTAGCTCCCACCTTCCCTCCCTCCTCCCTCTCGACATGTACCAGACATAGTGTCTTCCCCATTATGCAGCCCCACCCATGTCCAGCTCAGAGTCCCAGCCAGCATCCACCAGCCCTGTTTTGTCATCATTAAACCTCCCCTGCTTGCCCTGCTTTCCTCACTATATGTCACCTGCAAAGGGTTGCCACTGCCTGCAGTGGAGGGGTTAACTCTATTTTGTCCAGGACCTCATGCCTGTGTGTGAATATGTGAGTGTGTGCATGTGTTTGTGTGTATATGTACCAGTCCACTTTGTGTACATGTCCACACAGGCATGTGTTCCTGTCTGTGCATGCCTGCTTGTTCACTTGTGTATGTGTGTGTCCATGCAGGGCCGTGGTCTGCTGTGTGTGGGTGTGTGTGTGTGTGTGTGTGTGTGTGTGTGTGTGTGTGTGTATGTAAAGGAGAAATTTGCCTGTCCTTGCCTAAGTGAATGGCTAGGATTAAGCTGACAGCCCACCTTAGTGATGGCGAAATAATTGGTTGTTCAGCTCTGTCCTTGTCAGAGCGCTGACAGTTCTGCAGATGTCCTGTGCGGTTCTCCAAAGGTTAGGCTCAGCTGGGGCCGCCATTCATTAATCATTCCGCTCTGACAGTGCACCGAGCAGCCTGCAGCTGCCACCCCGTCCCCCTCAATTTCTGTCACCGCCTTGCACCACCACCACCAACAATACCCCCCCACATACACTCCCCCTTCTAGGTCTCCCTCCACCCCATGTGTGTGTATGTGTCGTGTTCCCCATTGTACACACAAACAACTATGCTTAAACATAAATTTGCATGAAAAGTCAAGGGATGTATACAAGCAACAGCATGCCCCGTACACAAGAGGTGTGAACTGGACAAGTGGTAAGGTAAGGATGTAAACAAAACACACAACCTAAGAAGGACGTCTTCTTTGCTAATGATCTAACTTGCTCTTCTCTCAAATGTATCGCTCAGCACTGCAGCCAGTAAATGAACAACTCTCCTGTGCATGTAGGCAAACATGTAAATCCTCACATGCTATGTAAATACGAGCACACCTGCACTTCTCATTGCTTTTTCTTACATCACAAACACATTACTCAGTCCAGGACTTCACTAACTAGTATTAACCCTTATGGACTATTAACCTAGTGATTCATCATGGACAATGATGCTCCTTAAGCAAGTCTGCCTATGCGTTGTATGGCAAGACTCCAGCAGATGCTGTGGCAACTTATGTTTTTATGAAATATAAGTAAGGGCCTTTTGTATTTAAGGTGCATGTGAAGTTATTCAATTCAAGACCCAGCTGAAAATAAATATTATGATCCGTGCGAGGTCAGACACACACTAAAATTACCTCTCATGTGCACAAACAGTTCTGACCGTGTCAGCAACATTGTTCTGACCCTTTTCCCTTTCTCACTATCTAACGACCCTCTCAACCTATTTTGTCCCTTGTTCCAACCCATTCTCCTCCGCCTCCACAACTCTCTCAGGAGTGGTATTTCCATCAAGGCCTTTGGTACGGGGGATGGTATGTGGTGGGTGTAGAGAAAATGTAAGAAGGTACAGAGAGGAGGAGGTGGTATGGAGGTGTCCATTGGGCACCAAGTGGTGTGAAGAACTGAGAAAAGTCCTGCATTATGGTCTACGTGCTCCTCAGCATTGATTAACAGCTAGCAAGATACAAGTGGCTAGCAGCCTTTCTGGTGGTCTAACACACATTTGATCAAAAAAATCATTTGATCATTTGATCATTGTGTTGGCTAAGGTGGGCGAGTAGCATCTTACAAGATATTCAGTATAGATTACATGCGATAAAAATTAGCATGCTAAGTACATGATGGGTATTGAAAGCCAGTAGATGAATGTAACTACGTATATTCACTCAAGTACTGTACTAGAGACATTTCACCTCTAACCGTGTCACATGGTTTTATAAATGTTTGAGACCCAAAGAAGTAAAATGGTTTAATATTTCACAAAAAAATATGAATCATTAATCATCTCATGAGTCATGACCCCTCAGATTTATCTTCAGAGCCTTCTAACGGGACTGACCCCTAGATTGGAACCACAGGATTCAACTACCAAACACTATACAGTATAAAGCAATCAAAACTAGCTCCAACTCCAGCAGCAATACAATGCTGCTCAGACATAAATGCATCAGTATTAATAAAATAGTATTTATTATTATTTATATATCATTCACAAGGGCAAACTAAAAACTTAACAGCAATATTTTTGTATTAAATTTTCACTTAAATTTTTTCCTATTACTTTCAGAAGCTTTAGATAATACAGTGCATGGACAACAGCCTGGCAAGCCAAATGTAGGAGTGTGTGAAAGAACATGCAAAGGTATTTTCAGCGGCTAGGCAGTAGAAGGTCAGATCAATAAATGAAAAAATGGGTGCTTTCAGAATAAGCTATTGCAGCCTCCCCTTTCTAATGCCTACTTAAATGTTAAAGCAACACTATAAATGCTTTAAAGTGTGCTTTGGCCTTAGAATAAATACAGGTGTATGTCCTTACACTTTAACCTAGCAATAGATAAAGGAGTCATTTCTACTTACAACTTACATATCTCTGAATGTATGCATAAAGACCTAAAACCTTGTTAGACAGAGCAAAGAGCAAAGCAATCTAAGGCTGCAAACCAGATAAAAGCCTGACCTCTGAGGTTCTACCCTAATTACAGGCGTTCAAGTATAAAAATGTTGCCTGGTCATAATACAGACCACTTACTGATGCTAATTGTTGAATGTGATATTGTCTATAGTCACCGCAATGCCCAACAAGAAAACCCATCAATGACACAAAATATTCGGTTACATTTTACTTGAAGGTTTCTACGTAAGAGTAACGTGACACTGTCATGAACGTGTCATAAACTTATAAACAAGTCATAAACATTTATGACATACTTCTTTTAGTAAGTGTCATTTGGTTTTGTCAAGTTATAGTTAGGGTTATGGTTAGGGTTCATGTGTCATGGCAGTGTCATGTGTTCATGACAGTGTCATGTCACTCTTATGTAGATGGCTTCAAGTAAAGTGTTACCAAGTATTCTATTGTTTATTCTTAAAAACAATGGGATAATTTCAAAACCCCATATTGACCCTCCACCTAGACATCTGTCTGCTCTTAAACAGCAATTGTGGTCCCAGAACCATGGCGGGCTTTGTGCTGACATCAGCAGAGAGAGAGGCAGAGAGTTAGTTGTTAGAACGAGGAGGTGGGTTGGGTGCCCTGTTGTGCAACTCTAAGGAAATTCCCTCTCTTAGTCCGTCAAAACAGCATTTTTCCCTGGAGACAAAAGCCAGCTACAGCACACGTGTGCACAACAAATCAGATGTCGTTATAAATGGTTGTCAGTGTATACAGTAGACTAGTGACAGGAGAGAACCATAATGTTATTGCCTTTCCTTAAAAAGTTAATTCTCTTCATTAATATGTGATGATGTTGGCTATACCCCGCTGAAAAAAAGAGCAATGGAGATTTATAGTATTAATATTCTATACATTATGACCATGCCAATGGGTAATATTCTGGCAATTACACTAATGAACTCTCAGCATACAGTGCCCCATGTTAACATCACAGCTTGAGGGTGGACATTCTTTTAAGCTCTAATCTATCTACCCAAGTCTACAAACCTACGTCCATTCATATCAGTCATTGGTAAGCACGGCATATTAAAGCACCCCTATACAGGTGCAAGGACATCTAAAACTGGAAGACATATCACCTCTTCCAATAATGGGCATGCAAAATTGAGTAATTCTTCTCGAATTTAAAGGGAAACATAGCAGGGAGTATCACTGATTTGCCCCACGGAGATTACCTATGTATCATAAGTGTATGTAGATCATCCATACCACCCCCTCTTCTCCCCCCGGTGGCTTTAGTATTGGAATAGGAGTGCAAAGGGGAGGCACATACAGTAGATGACAAGCTCCAGTCACATGGTAAAGCCCATGGAGGATCTCATCAGCCTCTATGTAGATGTGTATGCTGAGTGAGTGATTGCCCATGGTTGAAAATTGGTGTAGAGGGCTACATGAGGGAATTGGAGGGACAGGTTTTCTCTCTCAATCTCTCTCTCTCTCGTACACACATAGGCACACAGTAGCAAGAACACACTTACACAGATGCACACAAATATACACACTTATTGGAAAATACCCACTGCAAGACATGCATGCACACACACACACAACTTGCTCACGCACAAATCTCCAGATATGCACATGCACACCGAGCCAGGATGATTAAGGTCCTATGCAGAGGAGATTCTGAGTGGTACTGTGTCGTGGTTGCCTGTTTTCCCTGCTGAATACAAGCCACTGGCTCAGTATTCTCCAATGGGGAGGAAACCCATCATCACAAATGCAAGATCAGGGATAATTACGTTGTAATATGCCACATGAAATATTTCTTTGTAGCAGAAATGGGATTCCCTTTGCTTCAAATTTAGAAAATATATATTCCAACAGTTTGGCTGCTATTTTTGCAGACATGTATTTAAATCTGCTCTTTGTATATTTAGTACGAGGGATGTCATGGTCTAGGCTGCTCATTTGCAAATGTTTTACGCGTCTGCAACATTCCTGTGTCACTGTCATCCAATCCAACTGGCACGGAAGATCAATCCTGCTACACTATTGATCAATGATTCTGATCAGGTGAGATTATAGGTATTGCAGAGATATCAATGCGATGATGGATGATTGATAATGCAACCACAGCAATCGATCAGTTGGATATTGCTGATAAGACTCATGCTGTACAGTCTTGCATGGCAATTTGCATTTACTGCAGCAGTCTGTGGGTCTATGACCTAATATTTATGTAAAGTATGGGCCAAATTAATGTAGCAAAACAAAGACATCTACTTCATGGTACTACAGTAAAAAAAAAAAACTGATAATACTCTCTCATCTGAGAGAGTGTTATCAGCTGTGTTTTTTAAATCCCAGATGAGCCCACATATTTGATTTCTCAAACCTATGTATCTCTACAGCCACATACTGTGACCATTGGTCCATCAAGTCCCCCCTTGGTGGATTAGCGAAAGGAGGGTGATTTGTTACCCTTTTGGGAAGCTGTCTTGGACGTTCATTTCCCTTTGCTGCATATTCTGCCCCTCTGTAGACATCCCCCACCCCTCCATCTTGATGAATAGCCGGCCGCATAAAGGCAACAGCCGATCTCACCACCAAGGTTACGGTAACCTGGGGCCCTGCATCTGGGAGCTACCTGCTTCCAATAAGTACGGCTGAGAGCGGTAGCAAGAAAGGTAGGAGGGGAGTGGAGGTCTGTGCTGTGTTGGAGTGGCAGCGTGGAGAAGGAGCAGTCCAAGGATCCTCCTTTATAGGCTTTAAATCTGCATGGCAATTTCTGGAGAGTCGGGCTGGATGGGATTCTGATTACTCCTCCTCCATCGCCACCACACTCATCCTGCCAGCCCCCCTCTCCCCAATTCTCCTCCAGCAGGTTGATGTCTCCCTGCCTAGCTTTTGTCACTGATCACCCAGCCCCTATATGCCCTGATTACTGGCTGAGCAGCATTATGGATTGCTCTGAAGGACAGGAGGGACTTATCCCAATGAATCGCTCTCGCCTTTAGAGTACACAGGAGGCTGAATTTCACAAGTGAGAATATGAATGGATTTATTTGTAGATGAGATGGATTGTAGATTGGTTTATCGGCACATTTTGAGCAATATCCATCTGCGCACAGAGGTATCTGAGGGAGGGAATTGGGCAATTAGTGTTAATGGGCTGTGTAAATGAATGGAGACATTCATAATATATCTACTATGAATCATAATACATGGTAAAAAAGTTAGGATACCTATTCAGAACCATTTCATAAGAATATATGTGTATTGTACAAAATTAAAAACAGAGAGCACGTTCAGAAACCGGTTTGCCAATTACAAAGTACACTTCTCACATTTCTCATGCCCTTCTGTGACCATCTTCTCCAACAGCAGGTGAACCCTCGCACCTTTCCACGACACTACAACCTATTTTCTTCACAGCCCCACAGGCTGCAGACTCCACTTTCTCACAGTCACATGTCCCCCCTCCCAACAAGTGGCCAACAAATAATCCCCATTTAAAAAACAATATAGAATCCATATCTAGAACTGGAGAGTGAAAATATTCTAACTCTGACACTATCTCAGGCTCCCGCTTTTGTATGCTTTTATATTTGCACACAAAGCCTCAACGCAGTAGTTTTCTTTCTCTTTGTGGGGATGTCGGGTTTTCATCGCAGTCCAGCACCACTAGAGAACAGCGTCTCTGCCAGCGATTAGAGCCTGAGGTACAAGAGGGCCACTTCACCTCCAAGATTAGAATGAAACAAAGACTGAAGTCTTCGTATTGTGCCAAGAATGGTAACAGACAGGAGAGGAGAATGGTAGGAGCCAAAAACAGAGTTGCTGTGGAGCTGAGTGGAGTGACTTGTCCAGAAAAAAAAGATTTCAATGCCTTTTCTACTAAAGCAATTTACAAAAGGAAACAGTAATGATAGTTCAATCTCATCAAGAATAGGGCTTCACACCCTCAGAGATTCTATCTACCATAGTGTAACTTGAGCATACAGATCACACTGCTACACCTATGGCCTTTGCCACCGTCTACCAGTATTGTAAATTCAAAGTACTTAGCCAGCAGGGTCAAGGCCTTGCTGTGTGGAGAGGTGAAGGCAACATGACCCGCCTCTGCCTATTCCACTACTCTCCACTGCCACCCGCCTCCTTCTGCTCAGCTTCATCCTATTTATTCCTGGATGTTTGTAACTGTATGTGTGTCTGCATGTTCATGTTCCTATTTTTGGTTCTCACATCTTTTGCTTGCTCAGTCAACGGGCCCTTGGCTGCCCACCACTGGTTGCTAATTGCTGCTGACATTGTTTGGCCTCTCGCTGCTTAGTTTAGGACAAACCCCTCATTCATGTGCTGCGGACAGCTCGTTAGGGCCGACCCCCACCTACTGCATTGCTCTCTCTCTCTCTGTGCCTCTCTATCTCCCTCTTTCACTGACCTCCTTAATTAACTGGTAAGGCGCTGCTGGGAAATTTGCACACAAAGGCCTGGTGTCTAGCCTGTTAGCCGCTCACTACCAAAACACCCCTTTCCGCCTTCTCCTCCTCCTCCTCCCTCTTGTCTTCCCTATCCTCAGTCCTCTACTGTCTTCATTCCAGCCTCAAACAGAGGTCATTGTACAGTCGCAGAAAAACAAAGGCAAAGTGATTCAGTACACGCACGGCATTTGCACACATTCACCAATTCGTTCATTCTTTTCTTGTCTACCACCAGCCCCTCCTGCTTTTTCCTTCACTCTCGTTTGCTTTTCTCTCTATTCCTTTTCTGTATTAATAGTGGACCTCATTAGAAAGGCTTGTTTGGATGAGGTTCACTAGTGATACACTCTTTTAAGTTGTCACTGTTTGCTTGCTTTCTCTATTTAGTTTTATTTCTATTATTCTTGCTCTACCTAGCCTTTGTCATGCCCTCGCCTCCCATACACTCCTTCCTCTCCCTTTCAGGAAGCCCTTCGAGGCTTCAGCTGTTTTATGGTCCCTGCGGAGGGCTACCCAAGAGCAGTTAGCTGGCTGTCGGGAACGAGGGCCCTCTAAAGGGGCCCGCTTAAGAATGCTGGGGGCAAAGAAGTGTAAACAGGTGGAGCCTCTCCATTATATGGGACCCCCTCTACACTCACACACTCCACTTCTGACGGTCTCTTTCTATTTCGATGTCTCTCATGCACAGTCAAGCACACACACATACACCATCTTCTGCATTCCACCACCTAACCACCACTTTTCTGTTGTTGGTGTGTGATCGCCAAAGTTATCCCTCTGTTGTCTGTGCTGCTGATGGACCACAAGATCTTCAAACAGCATCCCACATCTTCCCAGGGTGCCTTTTTTCATAATATACTTCATATACTATCTGTCCATGGGCTGTGTGTGTGTGTGTGTGTGTGTGTGTGTGTTTGAAGAATTCCAACAGGATTCCTTCCTTCTTTATTTCACTTTCACAAGAAGGAGTGAAAATACTCTTAAATAAATAAAGGTATTTTCTTTCAACAAAAAAATTAAGTTTTATAGCTTGTCACATCCTAAGTTTGCAGAATAAATTTTCTTTCTTTTTCTCTTTCGCATTAAGTTAAGGAGTGAAAATCCAAAAGCATTTCTGGATTTGTTAATTTTTTTAAATATTTATTAAGAAAGCAATTTTAAAATAACATAAAACACAAGGAATTATTTCTGACCTACTTGGCCCCTTTTTGTTTGTCTTTGTTCCTTCAAAGTCCATACAGTGTATGTTTGAGATTGAGATTGAGTGTGAATGTGTGTGTGTGTGTGTGTGTGTGTGTGTGTGTGTGTGTGTGTGTGTGTGTGTGTGTGTGTGTGTGTGCATACATGTGTGTGTGCGTGGGTGTGTACTGTATATATGTGTGACATGCACTCAAATATGCCTGCAACAAACTACCGATGATGGAATCCTTTAAGGCAGAGGAGGGGTAAAGGGGCAACAGTAAGAGAAAGAAAGGAGAAACTAACTTCTGTTCGCCTGGGGAGTACTATGCAGCCCATCTGTTGAAATTGTTCCACATATTGTGACCTAGATAAAGAAAAAAAACTTCACTTTTATAGGTAGCTCTGCCTTTGTCTGTGTTTGACACTTGTCTATTCATTTTATTGGTCTAGTTGTCTCAAAATAGAAGATTTTTGCATAATTTTCACCTTTACATATGTATGATTTCAATAAATTGGTATTAGAAGAATGATCTGCTATAAAACTAAACCAAATTGAATATATATTTAAAATAATATTGTCCAATATTGTCCAAGGAGCCGGTCTTTATTGGTCCAAAGTTTAAATTTAAACATTTCACAATGAGAAAAGACTAACAGAGCAAAAAGCATCTTGGGGAGATGAATAGTACTAGCTTCACTCAACCAGTCAACCTCTGTCTAGCCTATTATAGATTGCATTGCTGTCTCTCTTCATTCATTCAAAAGTGTGTTGCTTTTCTTTTTTTGTCTTTTCCTTTCTTTCCAAAGCCCAGTTTTTGTCAAAAGAAGATGCCCAGGGTTTTTGTAATTGACAGGAGGAAGGAGAAGCAGTGTAAAAGGTTAAAAGAGATATCCTTTGCTTGAATAAGGAGGTAAAATTGACTGGGAGAGAGTCTTTCAGAAACTCCAGCCTGACCTTGAAGGAGGACCAAGAGGAGGTACGTACTCTCTTATGGACCAAGGATGAGAGGTTAAGTGGGGCCGTCATGGCCACACATTTACACACATACACATGCTGTATGCACACACTCAGACAGAAGCACAAGGAAACACTGGTGAGAGTCTCCTTTTGTGCACCTCTCTGACAATATTATGTTTGGGCAAGAAGAACATTAATTTGCCTTCTTTGAAGGGAAGTGCACTTCTCGGCCATCTTCAGCCTACTTGAGCTACAATTTGAGTGGAGTCCCCCTCCTCCCCTCAATCATTCCCGCCACCACCCACCCATTGTCTCTGATGCCTCCCCAAATGAGTACCTACCAGGCCGCCCCCCACTCTCTCCAGGGGCATGCAAGCTTTTAGGTTGGCTAGTGGGTGATGGAGTTGTTCCATTTTCTCTGTCCTTTCTGTACTGTCAAAGGAAATGCTTACTTGTTTAAGGATTACGTTATGGTGCACAGTGATCATGTTTTGCTGACCAACAACTAATTTGACTTAAAGGGCTTTATAATTTTTACAGACACCCTCCATCCTTAAACACTCTATTCAGAAAACAAATTACCTAACAAATCTTTTAAAGGAAAAAACTCAGGAAGACCCTCTTCCAGGATCAGGACAAACACATGCACAAAAAGGTGGGAAAAGATGATATGTGTGATTTATCTTCCACTACACTTGAGAAAGACTTATGACAGAGCTTCTCTCCCTTATGATTGTCAGTATGGTCTATGTAGTCCTTTAAGCTAATTGCAACAATTAGGCTACATGACCTGCCCCTGGTTCCCCTTGTATCAGAAAGCACTTCCAGAGGCCATGCAAAGGCGTCACCTCAAAGTGTGAAGTACAGGAGACACGGTCATAATTACAGAGCCCTATGCTGCCTTCTCTTTGTTGGCCGCAGCGTACCAACATTAAATTTTAAGTGTGAATGTGATTATCGTGTGGCATTCATTTTTAATGGGCTTTGCCTCTATGTGTTTTAGCATGCGGCAAGGCCTGGCAAAAGGCTGACTCAGGCCCTTTTCTGCTGATGGCGCATATATTTCGCATATATAGATGCACTGCTTATTCCTCCTTCTCGCCGAGCCCTCCTCATCTTCCTTCTCCCCCTTTTGCTCCTTTCCTCCATCTCCATCCCTTTAACATTCTGGTGGTAGGAGGGCCAAGGGGGATAGAGGGCGGGCAGTGCCCTCAGAGGTCTAACTAGCCAATGGGGTTGGCCAAAGGTTTAACTGGTGAGGCAGTTTGTCCCTGTTGTCCTCTGTATAGCTGGACTAGGAAATCAAGTTCAGCATCTGGATAAACTATTAATGACTTTTATCAAATTACACCAAGGTCAGTATTTTTACTGTGTGAAGAACCATGCCATGTCTGTGAGTATATCATTTTCCCCCATTTTTTCTTTATTCTATTCTAATTTGTCAGCAACTAAATCTAGGCACACTATCTGACCCGCTCGGCCCTTGATCCAATCTGTCAAAGAAAAGATGAAGGCTGACTTGGGGAAGATGCGGGGCCTGTAACGAGTATCCCTCCCTCATATAAAGAAACCTGTAAGACTGTAAAAAACATGTTACCTATACTCCTACAGAGACTTAATAATGCCTGTAGGAAAGAAAAAAGAAAAGAAATAAAGGAAGGGTTCACGTGAACCACAGAGGGAGTGATAAGGCCTTTAAATTAAAACACATATATAGCCAGTCCGGTATGGAAATCAATAACATATTATTAACCGAGAGGCCATCCAGAAAGATAGGTGAGGCTTAAATGCATATATATTCATAATAACAATATTGAGATATATTATAAATAAAAGGAAAAGGGGAGTAAATACCAAGCTGGCTTTTATTAGCTGCCAGTCTCTCTGCCAATATGTGCCGTGACTCTGCTGTCCAAAACTGTAACTGTCCAACGCCAGATCAAATTAGAGAGACTGACAGGCAATAAGAAATTGGTGAAGTTAAACGTGATTCCCGCTGCCGTGCACCCGGAGCTCTGTGAATATTAGAGCCATGGTGTCACAGAGTAGAAGAGGAAAGGGAGGGGGCTGTGGCAGCATAGAGGAGGGAGACAGAGCTAAGGTAACTCCTGATAAAGTTTTATTAAAGCCCTGTGAATTTTTCGTTTGCCATTTTGTCCCCCTTTCCTCCCTCCCTGCGCTCATTCTTTGCCCCTAGATTCTGATAAGCCTTGACAATGACACTGGCATCCCAAGGACATACAAACAGCTCACTGTCACCCGCTTTCTCTCTTTGTGTGCTGTGTCCACAAAGAATGCCTAGGCTAACTGCCATGCCAGTGCAACTCTTTGACACTTACTTGTTCTGATAAAATATACATAATAGATACTGAATCAAAATTAAGTATTTTAAATGTAATTATAAAATAATATAAACCAACTTTAGAAAAAAATTATGAGAAATTGTAGTTGTGAGCATGTATAAAAGCAAAGATACAGACTTATTTTCTATGACTTGATTATGTGAATCCCTGCAGCGATGGTATGACATCATCAATAGTGTATCCCCTGTTCACTCTCACATCCTTTCCCACAGACTCTCCTCATTTGTATTTACTTGTTTCCCCATCTCCATTCTTATTTCCCCCTCTTCCTCTTTTTCCCTCCGATACTCTTGAGCCTGACTTTTAGCACAGGGCCACACATGGAGCACCGGTGGGCCGTTTTTGTTTTGTTTTTGAGGACTGTGACAGCCCACCCGCCTGGCCTTCGTGTCCTGCTCTGTTTTCACATGGGTGGGTCGTTAGGGCAACTGCCTGCACCTGAAAGGTGGGAGGGGCCAAAGGCACAAGAAGGCTTTTTTCCCAGGCTGTGCTCTTTGAACAAATGTAGGCCTCTCTTTGCTAAGTATTGTTATCTTTTATTGTATTTGTTCTGTTCACTTTTTATATTTTTTAATATTTGTATTCATCTATATGTGTTATGTATTCTCTATCTTAATTTTTATTCTATTTTCTTTTATTAATAGCCTATGATAAAAAATACAAAAAAAGAATTGGGCTCCTCCTCCAACTCCTCCCCTCATATGTCTGTTTATGGATAGAAAAGGCAAGCCTTTGAAGCCCTGAGCTATCCTTTACACTAACCAACAAAAAACTGCCTCTTCACCTGTGCTCTCCTTCGCTAGTCAGCCTCAACATCTAATCGCCTCCACATCTTTTGTAGTTTAGGTTTACATCTTTTGCAACACACATGCCGTCATTAATGCATACTGTACATGCCTAACACCACTGACTCCTTTCAAATATCCACAGCCCATTTTATTTTTCCCATTAATTGAATAAATGAATTTGGCTTTTGCACCTTCTGTGTGTGGTCCCTCCCTCTTGTTACAAGGCTGAGCCAAGTTTGTACCCGGACCAAGACAAAATCCACTCCACACCCAGATGCAGTTTGACTGCGCCGGCCTGTGCTGTGCAGTTTGTTTTCAAATGAATAGCTGAGAAAACTCGGTGGCCTTTTGCCCAGCATATATACCAGTCTCCCCCTCCTACTGCTAGGACTACTATACTTCCCAGCAGGTCCATCATTGCCATTCTGTCTTTCGCTCTCTTCCTTTTTCTGTAATTCTGACTGGCTCTTTGAACCAAGCATGGGGCCTGGTACCATTGTAAGACATGCCTTCTTCCTTCCAAAGTTTTGTCTGTGTGTTCTTCAGCCCCATTGAGGGCTCCCCAGCCCTTTTCCAGTGTGCAGCCCCTTTGTAGCCTCCAGAAAGGCCTTCATCTCGCACTTGTTTTTTTCAAGCCCCCACCCCACCATCCGCCCCTTCCTTTTCTCCTCTCCCCCCTCCTCCATCCCTCCCTACAGAAAAAGACAGGAAGTGAATGCAGATGTCAGACCCACCTGAGCTCATTGCTCTCTCTCTCTTTTCTCTCTCCCACGCGTTCTCTCTTTCTCTTTTTTTATCTTATAGACCCCTGTGGCTGAAGCCGTTGCTACATCACACACCGAACACATTGGCATACTGAACCTCATAGTGGAAGCTGTCCATCACAATAGCAGCATGCTTGTTTGTTGTCTCTATCTGTTGCCTTGCTGTTTAAACCTGTACTAGTCTATGATGCTACAGCACATCTATATCACATCACATCATCTATATGTTTCTACCAAAGAAGAGAGGTTGCCCACAGCAGAGCCATTACTGGAGGGTAAGAAAAACAGAGAAGCAACCCTCTCAGCCAGGATAATTCCCTGTTCAGTTGGCAATGCCATGCAACCACTGGGCCATCAGAGTGTGTGTGTGCACTGCGGGACATATCCACTGCCTGGCACCAACCACAATCCTTGGCATCTTCCGGAGAAGAGTGCGGGATATTACCGGCACTGCCCCAGGGATCAGGGCAGGAGGGCACGCTGCCTGGTGCAGACACATGATGGGCGTCTGGCTCCTGTCACGTTGCCCACTGCACTGGGCAGGGCATAGGAGGGAGGGGGGTAGGAGCTGGCACAGGGCATTGGCAACTGGTAAAGTTGGCACAGAGGGCACATAGCATTCTTTCACATGCCATTGTGGCATTCAGACGGGGCAATTTTTTGGCAGGAGTCCCTGGTCCTGCTTCTGTTGTCGTTTCAGGCAGTCCCCGGTTCCCCAAACTGCAAATGAGCCTTGAATTTAGTACGCCGTCTTTCAGCAATGTGTTGCCATGACTTCTAATAGAGGGCAGGACAGCCGGGTCAACAAGACTTTTGTATAACAGAGCTTTAATTGAAGGGCAAAGTCAACAGAATTTCACTACTAATTGCCATCTCTGTTCCGCTATCCACGCCTACTCCCAAAGAGACTGCCAGTAGATATGAGCCATGTGTTTGCCCTCAGTGACAAAACAGGATCAATCAATCAATCAACCTGATTGGGTGCCCCGGAATACAAAGAAAGACATGCTGCAGAACAGCATGGGAAGTCTCAAGACAAGACACCAAATAAGCTGCATCCAATACAATCCTAAATGCGCTAAGATCTTCCTCTTATAAATCATAATGCTGACAACCGGAAATAAATTGTATTGTGTTCTTTTTGATATAACTGATAATTTGACTCCCTTCTGAATCACTCCATTTTTGTGCCTTCTTGCACCACAACACCTGAGTTATCCCATGAGGCATTGCTGCTTCTGCTGCTATAAAGGTAAGCATTGTGCGGTCTAGTGTAAAATAAATAAAGGCAGTGGACATCAAGATGAGGTGGGGGTTGCAGAATGCCAAGGATGGGTGTGAGAGGAGAGGAAGGAGGGTGTTTATGAAAGACAGAGAGAAGGAGAGAAAGAAATATTGAGTATGTTGTGTGTGTGTGTGTGTGTGTGTGTGTGTGTGTGAGAAAGAGAGATTAAGAAAAAGACAAAGTGGGAGCAAGAGAGGGAGTGTGTTTGTGTGTGTGTGTGTGTGTGTGTGTGTGTGTGTGTGTGTGTGTGTGTGTGTGTGTGTGTGTGTGTGAGAAAGAAAGAGTAAAAAAAAAAAAGTGGGAGCGAGAGAGCGAGAGCGAGTGTGTGTGTGTGTGTGTGTGTGTGTGTGTGTGTGTGTGTGTGTGTGTGTGTGTGTGTGTGTGTGTGAGCACTGGTACAGAGATGGATCACCAGCGCTTGTATCTTCTCCGTGGCCATGCCTAGCAGCACGTCAGCGGCAGCCTCCATTTACATTAGGGAGATTTAAGCTGTCTCGGGCAATGGTGACAAGTCAAGGTGTTTCACTTTAATTACACTGGGCAAGGTCACCCCCTAGCTGGCTCACCCTCACACAGGAAGAAAAGGAGGAGGACGACAACGAGGAGGTGATGGTGGGGTAGGGGGAGGCGGGTGAGCTCACGCCTGTATTTACATTCTCATTTTCAGCGCCACCCCCACCCGCCACCCTTTGATACACCGTCACACTGACAAAACGTGCAAAGTACGATATGCATGTGCACATACCCCCACACACACACACACACACACACAAATAATACATTTTTTTCAACACTCACAATCAGAATACGCTTGTATTAATACACAAACAACCACACCAAGGCAAGGCTGTTTGTTCCAAATAATCCCTAGTGACAGAATAAACACTAGTGTATGAGGTTATAGCCTTAATGGCCCATACGCCATTGAGGTGACATAGTGTATTACGCACCCTTAATATGACACCTATTGCCTACTGTGCTTTAAGCCAGGTCTCTGCCTTTTTTCACTTTACCTCTCCACTCTAGCTTGTCTGTCCCGGGGCCATGGTGTTGTACAGTGGAACTGACAGGTTGGGGGTTCACAGGGTGCCTTTATGGTGCGTATTAACCCTGTCCTGAGAGGCCCACAGAGGCTGGCTATATGACATGAAGGAAAAAGAATCACAGTCAGGCAGGTTAAGAATAAGAATTTTCTGTTTCTCCTTCACCTAGCCTTTTTTTGTACTTTTTAAATATTTATTCCACTATTCCGCTAACTTTCTGTTTCCTTTCTAGTTCACTATATGTATATATACAGTAAAACTGTTTGTATTTTTACTTCAGAATACTATATAACTATAATAATGTTAATATAAATTAATGATATAAAATAATACAATTATAAACATCTTATTTAGAGGCAGATGTATAAATGTGTGTGAATTAATAGACTCGTATTGAAGATTTTTATAAATGAACAAAAGAACACTTTGACATGTTAGGGGGATTTTTATACTTTTTTTTCTTTTCTACAAAAATCAGCAACATTTTATTCTAGTAAACACATTCTATACGCCTCTGTCTGTAAGTCCACACATGCTCTTAACCCTCTTCTCATTTGCGTGCGTTTTCCACAGAGATTGGATGTCAGGCTGTCAGTTAAAAGCAGCCTTACCTTTCTTATCAGCATCACAGCTTTACCCGTGAAAACTGCAGTCATTTAAAAAAATAGAAGAGGCAAGATGGTGGGAGTGAATGAGAGAAAGAGGAAAAAAGAAGAGAGAGAGGAGGGGAGAGGGAGAGAAAAAAAAAGGAAGTGCCTTCGGGGGAAGTTATTAAAGAAGGTGCAAGCTGGCTGGCTTGGCAGCAGTTCAAAGGGGGTGGGATCCCCTTGCCTCCCTGCACCCAAATGGCAGTTGCTGGCACCACAGCTAAACACACAATGCCTTGTGGCAAAACTGTGTCTTTCATTGACAGATGAGTTGGGCGAGGAAAGGAAGGAGGGAGGAGGGAACGCAAAATGCTGCTATTCGCTCTCTTTTTTGTGGTGAAAAAAAAATGACTTAACCTGAAAGAGGTGTTAACCCCCTTACCAGTAGTGAAAGGCAGAGCTGCATGCGCATGCACACGCACACGCACACAGAAAATGTGGTTGTAGCCATTGGTGGAAGCATTAGTGTGGCAAGGTTTGAATAAGAGAGGGAACAGCCAGTATACCTGGCTAAAGATACAAAAAAATATATTAAAATAAAGGAAAGAAGGATGCAGCTGAGATTCAACGCAGGTCTCATTTAACGATGATTTGCTTTAGCTTGGTTGTGTTCAACTGCATTGTTTGAGTGTGTTGAGGTGTTGCTTAGATTATATACTACATATTACATTTACTTAACAAACACATGTTTTTTTATTTCACTCTGCTAGTTCAAGTAGGTTTGACTCCACACTTCCTGGCAGGCACAAGGTTAACAGATTTTATTGGATACAGGCCCTCGAGCTTCAGTCAATACTGCTGGTCAATAGTTCTTATTAATAAATGGATTTCAAAGGATATATTTTATTCATCTGAATGTAAAATGTGCAGTTGAAGCGTGCCACTAGGCAATGCTATTAATATATGAACATACTGTACATGAGTGACAGGGGGCTTTGGTTCTGGTAAATACTCACCACCTGACAGATGTAAAATGCAGGCGTGCTCCTTAGGAGGATGATGGGTGATCATGGTGCTGATCACTATATGTATCAGAATACAGAAGCCAAAGAGGTGCATGAGCACACGTCTACTTCAACTAGCCACACATACTGTACACAGACACACACAACACTACTCGCCTACACCCTTAGTTTCACTATCTCTTTTGCATGACCACACAAACAAGTATGGAGAACACACATGAACAACTGCACACACTGTCAGACCAGCTTATAGTTTAGATTTATGCATACATATATAATCAGCAGCCTATATGGCAGCCCTGACCCTGCAGGTCTAGAGCAAGGCCAGAGAGATGCATCTGAAAACTCCAAACCCCAAAGGCATTAATAACAACCTGTCCCATCAGCCACTGCAGGAGCTCAGGGAAGGCACAAGTTGGTCGAATGGTTGGATGAAGAGATGGATGAATTCAGCTGTAGTTATGGAGTCTTGGGAAGAAACTATTGGTGTTGTGATATGGTTTATTGTCTGAGTTGTTAGTTAATAAAGTGAATGAATGCTAGATTACATTTTTAAAATGAATGTATATACAAGCAGATTTCAGCTTCACAATCATCTATCTTTTTTGGGATAGTGGACACACAATTAAATTGTTGTACAAAACTGTCAAACAAAACATGCAGTACTCAGAGGCTGGGCTGTGACGGCTTACTCAGCATTTATTGGCCGCATCTAATCTCCCACGGACCAACTGTTTGTGCTCCACCTCTGGTTTTGCCCTGCAGTGCCCAACAGTGGCCAAAGAGGCATAAGAGACTGTAAAGCTATGGCTTACCAGTTGGCTACCCAGTGGTCCTTGTACAGTACAACCAGGTTTGGCAGCAGGAAAATGCTCTAATATGGTGAAATAAGCACAGAACCTCCACTGTACACTGTGGTTTTCTATACAGAAATGTCAAAATAGTCCATCTCTGGGGTTGGATGCATTCGCACAAGTAATATTGTAAGTCTGCTAAACAGGCTTGTATCACAAAGTACGGTGCCAGCCAGTTTTTCTCTACTGCTTTGCAGGAATGATAGGGGGGAGAGTTAGGCACTGCTGTGTAAGCCAATAAATTAAAACATATTGTAATTCTAGTTGTATCATCAAAGGCAGAAATCCCTCTAATAAGTGATTTGGCTGTTCTACTAATGATTACAGAACTAGAGTTACAATATGTAACAATCTTTTATGTGCGTTTTAACAACTTAGTCATCATTACAATACGACATTTTGAGATGATCCAGTTATGCATGTTCTAGGTATGCTTTTATTGTTTACTCTGTTTCCATTATATGTCATGCAGAGGTGGGTTTATGTTACAGATAAGGGAAAAGACAAATATTCCAATGGGGTACACATTGTTTTACAATGCAATTCAACGTGACACTACACCATCTGTTTGTAATGACAGCAGGTAACATGTAACAGATTCTTCACAATATAATGGTATCCACTTATATTGCACATGAATAGGCCAGAGCAGAAATATATTTTGATCTACTCTTTTCAATAATTCTGGATAACATTGTAGTCCTAATTCGAGAAACTGAACTAGGCCACACAATGGCACACAGATTCGGCCCCTTGAGTGTTGAGGGTGTCTGCATATTCTCTCCCTGTCTGTATGAAACAGAGACAGTTGTCAAGCCGTGGCCAACTCAGTCACGCTGCCACTGAGCTCCGAACAATGACCTGAATGTAATGACAGATGACGCATAGTGTTTGTGGATACAAGGACAGAACCCAAACTCCATCTGTTACTCTGCCCTATAAGAGGAAGATGGACTCTGACATACATATACATATATATATATATATATATATATATATATATATATATATATATATATATATACACACACACACACATATATATATATATATATATATATATATACATATATATATATATATATATATATATACATACACGCACATTTCCTTTTAATTGATTAACTTTTTTTTCAAATGATTTGGATTTTAATGTTCAATGACAGATTGTTTGCTCCTATGTGTTTCTATTTTTAAACTTTCACAAACCAATAAAATGAACACTAAAAACAGAGAACATACATGCATACCCCCACACATGCATACAAAACGTGTCAGAAAACCCGCACACAACAATGAGACCAACTTGAATCGACATTTGAGCTGTAACTATTAGTTTATTAATCGATTAGTCGATTGACAGAAAATCAACCACTATGTTGAGAATTGAATGTATTTTATGTGTTCAACTGTTTTCAGCTTCTTCAAACTGAAGATTTGCTAGTTTTACTGTTCTTCTATGACAGCAACTGAATACCTTTGGCGTTTGGACTGGTCCTATAAAATAAGCAATTTGACAACGTAACCTTTGGATCTGGGAAACTGAGATGAGCATGTTACTCTTTTCTGTCATTTTATAGACAAGAATATTAATTGATTAATCACGGTACTGTTATAATCAACAGATTTATCAATAATGAAAATCCTCATTAGTTTCAGAATCTATCCATTGTTAAATCTGTCTTAATATTTGACTTTTTATAAAAGGGCTTCCATGAAGAGATTGAGAGTAGACAATACAATATGTGTGCACATACTTGCACTTGTGTAGGTCCTACCCTAAAGACCTGTCATGAGTGAGGGATTTTAGCCAAATTGTCTGAGATGAGAAGCTTTTCACAGCAAGCACAGCTGCCAGCGCATGATGTTGGGAGGGAGGGTAACAGTGGTAGTTTTAAATGTATTTTCTACAACACTTTCTCAATTAAAGGCCCTTTTTACACATAGAGCTCTGCTAATAACATAATGGCGAGTAGAATGTCATTGAGTGGTGTAATGTACCTAAATCTTTCACTAGCATTTTTAATGCTTTCATAATTGGAGCCCACTTTGGAACATAGTGGCACACGGCAAGCAGTGGTGGAAAGGCAGAGAGAAATCATTTGTAAAGATGTCCGCGCTGGAAATAATAACTAGCCAGCCTTGGTGCTAATGTAGGGCTCTTTGCAAAAGGGGAGAAAAAAAACATGCTGCTAATTGAGTTTGCCTGAAAAAATACATTTAAAACTCATCATTTCATTTTACAGTCCTTTTTGTGGCACATTGTTTTTAGAAAGGGGAATGGGAACACTAGTGGTGTTTAACATCCATTTGGAGGTTAATGGTCAAGTTTCAGACTTTTAAATGTGGTAAAAACTACACTAAAAGGATTTACTTTAATTAATTGCAAAGTGTGATCTTTTTTTCTCCAATACTCATGAACTCTTGCCATTCAAAACATACCTACAGAAATTGCTCCGCTTATGCAAGATAAATACCAGTTTAGTTTTGTTTGCTTGCAATAAAAGTAATATAATTTTGCCAAAACATTTTGCCTGTTTTTAAAATTATTTTTGAGTAATCAACACATAAATCTCGGCTAAATGAGTTGTGAAACGTACCAAAAAATCATCTGCTTAGACCTTTGCAACAGTAACATCTCACTTTTTATGTCTCCTTTCTTTCTGTTCTTTGTTTCCTTGAAGAAAAAAGGTGTTTTGAGTGGACGTCCTCTGATTTCAGAGTCAATCCTGAGACTATACATTACCTATCCAACACAATGACCACTAGTCCTGTCTAAACACAGACCTTAATGACTCATGGTTGGTGGGCACACTCCTTGGTTAAGGGGCTCCGCAGGCAGTGGCCGAGGTAAGGAGAGGACACTAGGCACCAGGATTGAGTGGACTACACACAGACATTAGTACCTTTGCTTCTGGGTTGTATTGCATCAATGTCAATGGGCAAAAACATGTCCTCGATCTTCTAAACCACACCCTGAGGGATGAGAAAAGCACCTGCAGACTCGTTATCTATCAAAAGATAATGGCCAAAGTCAAATCAGTCTTTCTCTGAAAGCACTCAGCTGTTGCGCCTCGGCAGGATGTGGCAAGTCGTACAAATTAGCTGAGACATTGTTTCTCGTAGAAAAGCTATTGTCCTCAAACAGCACTACATCCTTTTTAGTCTTCACTGCTTTTTTCCACTGTAGAATGGGAGGCCTCCTGGAAAAATATTCTCTCTATAGAATGAAACGAGGAAAAGGGAGCTTGGGGTGAGGGAGCAAAGAAATCATTTACGGTAGCATGATGAAGTGTCCGTTTCTCCTGGCAACAAACAACAGGTGCCTTAAGACAAGGAGTTGTCCTATAATCGTAAAAGCTTTTTTGATCATTCAACTCGCACATCCAATCAATCAGCAGAGGAAGCGTACACACACACAAAGTACATGAGCTGTACATAAGTATATTACCCAAAAGACGAATAGCTCGTAGCTAGAGAAACTGGGGAAGGTGGAAATATAAGTGGAGAAGATGTATAGCAGGTACTTTAGCAGCAAGTTTCACAGTGACCAGGGCTCTATACAAGGACAATTTTAGACCCTTTTTGGTGGTTGTGCCAGACTTTTGCTGACTTTTGGCTGTTCAGTAGCTAGCTCAGAGATTATCACATGAATTGAAATTACTGATTTATCACTTTTGCACTGTATCCATGTCACATTCTCATTAGGGGCTGAGCCCCCCTAAAGGTCTGATCCTAGAATTGCACCTGACTCTATATCCAGTAGTATATCCTTTTCTGTTACTTTGGTGAGAGTAAATGCTTTTTGAAATATAATTTCTCAGGTACCCCATTATATGTGTGCCACATGCATTATAAAAACACTGATATTCTTTTAAAACAACCTAAAATCAAGGTTTCTATGGGTGATGTATGCTTACTCAAGGTAGTAGAGTGACACTTTTATTAATACACATAGGAGGAGGAGAAGTTGCAGGAGTTTTGACAGATGAGCCTGATGGCCCTGAGAATGGCACAGAATCTCACCAGCTGGTAGTGGACCTGGCGCCAACTGCCCATCTAGGCTGGCAGCTTGCTCAAACATGCCAGTCGAGACCTGTGAGGGCTCAGCTCATGACCAGTATCATGCCAGAGGGGATCAGATGCCAAATCATCACAGTAGGCACTCAGATGGAACAACTGAGGCATTACATGTAATGAGAAGGAACTAAAAGTATTTCAATAGACAATCTTACTAGAACTAATACAAAATGAGCAGAAAGGCAATTTGGCTGCTGGTTTGTAGCATTATTAAGATGAAGAGGATTGCCATGTAAATGTTGAAAATGTGATAAAAACTAATCATTTCAGTTACTCATCAGTCACGTTAATACAATTATATCTCAGTCCATTAACAATGGAAAAATAAATGCTCTACTTTGTGTAACTTCCAGTCTTTTCTGAAGTGGATTAAAGCTGTCACAGACGCTTTCTCCACTCTCCTGTCTCTATATTAAACTAGAGCCACCAATAGATAAATTAATTGCCAACTATTTTGATAATGGATCACTTGTTTTGAGTAATTTTTGAAGAAAAAAAGTATACATTTTCTGATTCCAGCCTCCAGACGTCATTTTGCGCTTTGGAAAACAGTGATGGACATTTTTTACTTTGTTGTGACATTTTTTTAGACCAAACATCTAACTAATAATCAACAGCTAAATCAACAAGGAAAAGGATTGTTAGTTGCAGCCCTACAATAAAAATGTACATTTAACAGTTTCTGATAGAAATCCCTGTCTGAAGTTTATTCCATACAACTCTTATAACACAGACTGGCAGTTGCATCATGGTGTCAAAACATTAGTGAGAGCTGAAAGACATGGCATATGATTGCACTTTTGCACACAGTTTCAATTAAGAGAGAATAATATACAGTATGTAATCGGGTTGTGCAATAAAGGATCTTTGTTTGTGTAAAGGGGGTTAACCTACAATATGCCTTCTCATCAGGTCATTGTAGCAAGTACGTAGAAAAATAAGTATATTAGCCTTCAGATGGATCTGGATTTTTATGCCATTACATTTTGTTGAACAAACTCATGATCCAAAAAATAAAACGGCAATTATTTAATGAATAACTAGTACTACTTCAATAGTATGTAATGCATTTTTACATTTTAAAAACTCAACAGAAAACCTTTTTAGGGTCATCTTTAATGCAGCTGCAGACATGGTGCAAACAAATAAACTCACGCTGGCAGAGATTCCAACTGAACTCCAGCTACACATGTGAAAGACAGACAGATCAAGAAAATCAACGACGGGGGGGGGGGTTAGAGAGCAGTAGAGAAAAACACAGGCATAGAAAAAGAGGATCCAGAGACTTGTCAGTCATGGCAAGGAACACTGACAAGCCAACTCTGTGGCTAATGTTTCTGTCACTGAGCACTCTAATCACAGTGTTCTTAGTCAAAACCAAACCCCTCGTATCTGCACGCTTGCAAAATGCTGGGATGTTTACAGCAAACAGCTGAAAGAAGCGTACAAAAGAGAGGGTGTCAAGGCAGGCAAACGCACTCACTTCTGTGTTGCCTGCTCAGAGTAGCACATGGTGTACAAAATGTGGGAGAAGACAGAGAGAAGCAAAGAGACAAGGAAGAGTAGAGTGTGCACCAAAGAAAGAAAGAAAGACAGATTGCAGTTTGAAACACACCCGACCAGGTAGTGCCTGTCAGAACACATTGCCATCCTCTAATTGGGTCATTTTTGATACCCCGTACCACACGGTGCCAGCGTATTGATGGGGAGGTGTCAGGGTGCCAAGAGCCTGGGAGGCCTCACTGGCACCGAATCAAAGCAGGCACAAACGCTGCCCGCAGACAATCTGGCAAGCCCGAGCACAAACAGGCGCAAGAACAGCCAACATGGCCCCACAGCTCCCGCCTGTACCACCGGGGCGTAATTGGTACATGGGCATTCCGGCGCGTTTTCAAAGGAGGGAACTTAATCCACATGTGTACTATGAAATTGGCTATTTTGTACCCAGCCTCCCCCGTTTCCTCTCTTGCTCTTTCTCGCCCTCCCCCAGTTTGTAACCCTATCAGCGATTTAGCACTCCGAATATGTCTTGTTTCTCTCACATCCTCTTAGTCAACTAACAACTGCCACTCAATCTTTCTCTCTGAAATCGCCCCAGGTTTGACCACGGCGTCTTAGGCTGTGAAGGCGGACAAGGATGCCTAATCTTAACTCGGTGCTCAGCTTGATAAGATTTCTCTCATTTGAGTTTGTTTGTGGTTGTGTTTGCGCCTGTGTGTGTGTGTGTGTGTGTGTGTGTGTGTGTGTGTGTGTGTCGGTATGTTTGTATGTACTGTAAGTAAGCAGATCTGGAGAGCCTAAAACTAATTCAATTTGTTTGTTGTGTGCTTGTGTACAAAGCTGGAGTTGGGTTTAAGGGTGTGGGTTGTGGATTGATGCATACAGTAGGATGTGGGTGAGCCAAAGCAAGCACATCCCACTCTTCTCCTTAGACTCAGAATCTTGCAATCTAAATACTCCCAAACAGTAACATCCTCCCATGTGTGTCCTGTGTCTGTACATTCCTACGTTGAACAACACTGTCGCATTTCCTCTTCCTTTGTGTGGTGGAGTTTGCCTTCCAGCCAGCCTGGCACTGACTGGCACATGGAGGAAACCGACTACAGCTGCTTTCTGACCGAAGGGAACTTGTTTAATTAAGCACGCTTTGGTTCCAATAAATAGGGTTGGTTTCGCACCCAGCTGTTGACCAGTCGGCAGCACCCCGGGGCTCTGATGGGGACTGGCATATCACCCCTGGTCCGGTCCGATCCATGTTTGCCAGACAAAGATGGACTCTGCCTGTCATGCCAGGATGTATCACGCCTGAGCCCTCCTTCATGAATTAAACATGAGATCTGGAGGAGTTCTTTTAAAAAAGGAAAAAGACCCAGAGGATGTTTCTCTGCTCAGATTCACCCACGCTGCTTTTCTTTCCGTTTTTTTTCTTCCTATGACTCGGACTCACTCAGACACGGAAAAAAGGAAGAATGGGGAGAAGGTATAAACAGGTGCAGAGGTGAATTAGAAAACAGTGCCCTCAAAGACTTTCTCAAGTGTTTGTGAGTACTTGTGTGTGGGCAATCTATGGTGGCCTGAAAGAGCACTTCAAAGAGCCTTCTGAGGGTTGTCTGGCCATTTCCATGTGCTTTTGGGGTAGCACTCGTATGTACGAAATGAACTCGGCTTTTAAGCATTACTCATCCTGTGTTAGGACTATAGCTTTGGTGCAGGTGGATTAGTAAACAGTAAGTTTCACCTTGAAAATGTGTTTGTCTTTAAATTGCGTATGATACAATCAAAATGGTCTTACCGCCATATTTAGAATACAAATTAAATTTGCAATTTAAAAGTATATTGAACAATATCTTAACTGCTCATTTGCCAGACATTGACAGAGTAGTTTGGGTATGAATAAATAGATGAACAAAAATAACAAATTGTAGTCGCTAGGCATGAAAAACAGTGAGATTTGACCCATGCAAATCACTAAGAAAAAATTTGCTATCTTGAAATTATCTCAAACTAAAAGGCAATGACGTTATTCAGACAGTCCTTTATACGTTATAACTGGTGGAAGGAAAAAAAAATTGTCATCATCATTCATTATTTCCACTGTTACTTAAGTGCAAAATCTCAACAGTGTTAATTGTTCTGTCAGTGGGTTTCCACTCTGTTCCCACCCTGATCCTAAAAAAAAGAGAGAGCTCAAGTGCCACCAAGAGAGCTAATTTCACCAGCATCTGGATGACAAATCGTACATCAACAAGCTCAATTGTCACCTTTACAAGTTGTCATGTGTCTTGTGTCCTTAATGCCATGATAATGCACACTGGAAGGGTGTCATGTCATCACCTCTACCCCTCAACAAATCCCATGTGAACACAGCAAACAGAGAAAGCATATTAACACCCAGGAGCAAACAAAACCAATGAGTCTTTTTATATACATATATGGTTTTAGTTTTTCTTACATCTGCACAACTCCCGCAAGAGCACTGTGATTTTTAAAGATCTCTGAATCAAAGCTGGATTGGGTTTTTCTGCTACACTTTATTGCCCAACTCATGCAGCCTCCCTTATACACCTCCCCTTGTCATTTTTTTTTCCCTGCGAGTCCAAGGCAGAGTCCACGGGAGCCCCATTTGCCGTGACATATGGCGAACAAGGCAGGCATTGCGAGCGAGTGGCCCTGTCTGGAGCTGTGACTTAGTATCGTCCCTCAGTGCCTCTGGCAGCACAGGGACAGAGGGATGAAGGGGATGTAGGAAGAGGGAGAGAGGAGGTAGAGAGACAGAGGCAGGGTGGGAGTTGGGGCAGAGGGGGGATTCATGCAGGAGTTTTCGCCCTGGAGACACACTGGCAGTCCTAAGATTAGAGGGGTAATCAATCTCAGCGTGGAGCCGGCCAATCCCACCGCCCCACGGCCTGGCAACCTGGCCTCCTCAGGTGGGGGGCAGGGCTGCAGGGGAGCAAAGGAACACCGACAGGAGGGACGGAGAGGAGAGAGAGAGAGAGAGAGACAGAGAGATGAGGAGAAAGAATATGCTTTATTAAGAGTCATTTGTCCTTTAACAAGCCTTGGTGCTGGACAGGTGATGAAGCATAGCACCACAAACACATATGATTACTGTCATTGTTGTTTACTGGCTTAGCTGCCTCTGTCACCTCACTAGGGAAACCTTGTTTTGGGTGCTCCTACTAACACACACACACACACACACACACACACACACACACACACACACACACACACACACACACACACACACACACAGAGAGAGCAGTGCAACACCGCTCTTAGTCATAGTTAGGGCTGTGCTGATCCAACAGTCAGTATCTGTCTCAGTCCAATTCTAGGACCTGTTATCAAAAAAACTTTTTAAAATATCCACTTAAACATCTTCTAAATATTTCTATAGGCACTCTTTGTGCAAACAACCGCAATGAGTGCTAGCAACATGTCATGTGTTAACAACAGTAGCCACAGAAGCCGTCATTATGTCAGCGATGCTATTTTATGCTAAAGGGAAGGGGGGAAAGCACGACAGACTGTCAAGAGTGCAATAGTGTGTTTAAAGGGACGCAATCAGTGTCAATTGGCTTTTACACCAAAGACTCGATAAAACACTTGCAAGGGAATAGGATTAGGTTTTCAAACACCAAATGCCAAACAGACAAGAAAATGAAAAACTTCCTCTGGATGGTAAAAATTGTAAAACTTATTGTGGTAGATGACATATTCCTTTTTATGATTGAAAATGTAAGGTAAAATATCAAGCCTCTCAACACGATAGCAAACTGAAACATTGAAAACACAACAACACTGACAAATTTGGAGCTTGTGTGTGTGTGTGTGTGTGTGTGTGTGTGTGTGTGTGTGTGTGTGTGTGTGTGTGTGTGTGTGTGTGTCATATGTCTGATACCACAGATATATTTCTGTATTTCTTGTATTACTCTGTTCAAATCATTTTGAGTTTAATAAAAAGATTCCAGACATGTATTCACTTCTGGGTTCTCACATATATTAAGCAATTAAAATCAATATAAAGGATGAAAAAATTTATATTGAATTTGTATTGTTATCAGTACTTATGATGTGGTATCTGTAGTAGAAACAGAAACAGCATTCTCTCATAGTTATAGTGTATTTATATTTTTCCATTACAAGTACTTACTTTTTCAATATCATTTATGTTATGGTTACTTACTTTTGCTATATTATTTAATTACATATTTAATTTAATTTTGAATTCACTTAATTACTTATACTGCAATATTTTTTTTTGGACTATGGCAACTGCACTTTACAATACTTTTTATTTAATGTCACTTTACATTCATTCAATACCTTTTGCTCATTGTCTGTTGTTTGCCTGTTGTTTGTGTGTTTACTTGTTTGTTTTTTTGCTTTTTACTGTAGGAAACTGCTGGTGCTGTAATAAGGGAATGGGATGAATAAAGTATTATCTAATCTAATCTAATCTAATCTAATCTAATCTAATCTATATGTGTAAGGGAGAGTTTTGGACAGAACAAGCCCGCAGTCATGCTGCTCCATCACAGTTAGTTAGGGCAGACGTGTGCTATTCTATGTATCAGTTAACCATTAGTCAGAGACGTATATGGTATTTAATGTATAACAAACACTGGAGTGCATAGTATTTAATATGTTAACAATTAAAGGGGTGGTACCTTTTCCTGTCAGTGGTTTTAGCAAAGGTCTATAGAGGAAAGCTTCGGCAAATGAATGAAGGACTATGAACTAGTTTGAATTACTTACAGTCACCTTTACTTATTACATCAATGTCTCCTAGTCCTATTAACTCTCACCTCATTTTCCAAAAAGTGGCTACTGCAAGATAAAACCTGTTGTCATTAGCTAACTATAATTTGTCCTCTGTTGTTAATCTGTAATTTATGTAATTTTTTATTGTGATGTTTTAATATGATTTGTTTCATTCATTTAACTTAACTTATAGGGACCATCAACCTGTCAGGGACTAAGGATGGAAATTAGCCTTTGGCTATAATCCTGTATATTTACATTCTTCGAAATGTTCATTAATATACACTGTCCGTTTTTTTTTTTTTTTAAATAAAATAAACTTAAACTTAATGCATGCACTTCATGTCTTGTACTCAATATGTACTGCTAAGATGAACTAGGAAAAAAAGTATAAATATATACTTAAATGTAGCCTAATGCATTAAGGAAAAGAATACTAAAGGTATGAAAAGAAAAGAGATATTAAAATAAAAGGAAACATCCTCATGAGGCCTTTTTCAGATAAATGAAACATTTAGAACTCCCTGGTGGCATATACCATTTTATTTTAATTCTAAGGAAATAATTAGAGTTTTTTTTTTCCTTTTGCAAAGCCTCTGTTTTTATCTTTAATCTTCTTCTATGTTTTAATCAGTGTGGAACAGCATTATGTTAAGGCAATTCAGAGTTGCTTTGCATCATGAGGGTGCAAGCATCATGTATCAACCAGTGTAAATGCCTGACCGCCATTTTTTTATATATATGTAACAAAGCCGGTAGTACTGAAGTAGGAAAGCTTGTTTTAATTGGGCCAAGAGGTCTGAACTGAGTCCCATCTGTTGTGTGGTAGGGACTTAATTATAAGCAAACATGGCTACCTATCAATACACCACAAAACCGCAGCGAGGAAGAGGGTTAAGAATAATCTTGACACCCCGCGGGTCATCGCACACTGTAAACAAACCGGATTTATCCAAAAACAAGACAGAGTAGAAACAGAACCTAACAAGATGTATGAAATCAATATGAGCCAAAGCAAGAATCAAAGCTGGAATAAGGGAAATCAGGTTAAATTGGACTTTTTGTTGTGCTTGGTCAAATATATTGCAGCTAGAGCTGAACCTTGGGAGAGAATGGCGATAACAGAGTAATACTTAAGAAGAGATTGTGGGTCCATATCTAGACAAAGTAAATTCAGGTCCTTATGACCATACACAGTGGGCAAAAAGCATAGATTTGAGGCACATTCTCAGGTCCCTCTTATGAGCCCATAAAGCCATTTGAAAGTGGAGATGGCCATGAGTGCTAAGCCAAGGGATTGCGGGAGAAATGTAATGTCTCAGTGTGTTGTTTGCTTCCAGTTGTGGTCCACAACATCTAAGGCTAGCTGCTCGGATCATCTGTGATCTGCGCTTCGAGGCACTTGCATTAATTGAGCTAGTAATTGAATAGTTGTCTTCATTAGTTCCAGTCCCGTGCTTGCGAGTCTCGGTTACGGATTACTGTGGAAATGTTTGTGCTAACATCCTCTTGGAAAGCTTATAGGAAAAAATTGTCGTCCTTCAGTGCTCATCACTGTGTCATTATGTCACTGATTAGAAACAACTGTCACTCATGGCTGACCAGTGACACAATGTGTGTTCCCGTAGCAACAGTGGCTTTTCAAGACTGCAAAAGAGACACAAAACAGCCCCAAGGAAGCGCCTTGTTGAATGGAAACAATGGACCAAAGTCATTAATATTCTTGTGGAGATTCAGGCTGTAACACAAAAGATTTACCTGCCAGAAGGCTTTTTCCCTGCACATGCTTTACCTCAGCCAACTCAACATCAATCTCATTATCAAATCTCAAAAATAAGACCACAAGATTTAAAGTTAATATTTCAGATTTGTGATTTGAATTCAACCACAACAGCAACAACATGTTATGCTCATACAGCTGAGAAAGGCATGAAATTTGATCCAAAATATCTTGGAGACATGCGCCAAGTTCAGTCGAGAGAAATTCCATCCCGTTTGATTGAGAAGGAAAAAACAGGTACACAAATAAACAGCATGCATAGAGACAGGCCAGACATCCACACTGTGATGTGCTTGGGGTCGTGCAGCATGGTAGAGAAGATAAAGGGAAATTAAAGGAAAGGTCTCTGACCCTCTCCGATAGCTCTAAATGCCTTGCAATTTTCCACAGGAGACGAAAATCCTCCTCCACAAATGAAGGGCTGCGTCTGACCTCTTCCAAGAGTGCTGGAAGTTTAAGAGAGGTTGACAAAAAAAAATAAAAAATACTCAAAGAGAGGCGAAATGGTAATTTGACTTGCGAACAGACATTTCTAACCCCTTTAAGGTGCATTTTCATAAATCCTCAGCAATTTGCATCTCCGGAGCCCAGACAATTATTATGGCATGCGTCAGACTGAGGCAACATCTATAGAAAGACTGACGGGCAAACAAAATGAAGCCTAAAAAAGGTGGCGTCACAGCAAGCAGGCCTAGCTCTCACGCAAAGACTTATGGACAGTTGTTCCCCTCATTAGAGCATCATTTGGCAATAATTATCTTTAAGTGCTCGCAAACATTTTGGAGAGGTGAAACAAACTGTGCAAAGCTCCAAGAAAAATGATGACGGATAACTAGAGAGAGCTACAAAAGTGCTTGTCAGACAAGCACTGAATTGACTGTCAGAGCAAATCAACATTGCCATGGCGGCACTGAATGACATATTAAACAAAGGTAATCAAATGTAATGTAGGTGTCATTTGACTGGGAGTGGGGCTGGTGATCAAGCCACACTACACAATATTGTCCACAGTCTGCCACAGACACCTCACATATGTTTATCCTGGAGCACAGACACCTTTCTCCTCTCACCAAAACGGAGTCACCCATTTCCTGGTACCTAACAGCTTCACAAATAGGAAGTGACTCCGGCGCCCTGAAACAAACAACGCCCAAAAGCATAAAAAAATTGATTTTATATGAATATTCAACAAGGGAGCATAAGTAACTGAATTCCTCATTTTCACCTTCCTTCCTTTCCACCATGGCAGCTTTTTCTCTGACTGCATAATTAATGTGTGAACAGCAATGTGTGAATTTGTTTGTGTTGCAAAATAAAGAATGGTGGGAATTTATAAAAAGACAGCTCCATTCCTTTGTACTCTTTAGAAGAACATTAGGGTAATCAGTGGAGGAGGTGGATTTGTAACCCATTATGGCTGAAATTACAAGATATATACATATATATATATTTGTAATTCCTTAAATGTATTAATTTGTAATTGTAGAAAACTACAGACCCGCTTTTTAACCTTCTCTGGTTAGTGGCGTGCTGGTGTTATTCTTAAAAAAATATTTTGTTCATAAATTCCCACTATTTTATATTTTACAAAAAACACATTTAGATGCATACAGTTTATATTTATATTTTATCCAAACAAATACTTCTTATTTTACTAGAGAAAATAATGTTAGAGCCTGAATGTTCGGTAAATGCCTAATATTTTGTCAGTCTTAGCACGTATAGTGCGACGTAGGCAAGGCAAGACACACACACACACACACACACACACAGACAGACACACACACACACACACGCACGCACACACACACACACACACACACACACACACACACTGTGTCCACCCACCAACATTATCTCCTCTGCTTGTTAATGGGGACAGCTCACACAAACGCCCTAGCAGAAGTAAAAAATCTCCAGCCCCTTACTCAAATTTGTTCCCCCGACATCAATCTTTGATCCTGTAATTTTTCCCACCTTTCGGGGGTTTGCCCCAGTCGTTGATGTGCTTTTAAAATGTATGTGTGCCATTTGCCTTCGAGTATACAATTGGGTACACACACATAAAACAGAGGAGAAAAACGGGTAGTAGTGAGGGTTTTGCGAGCTAAGGGATTTTTCTCCAAAAAAGGAATAGATTTGCTGGCCTAGAATTGTCTGTCAAGATGTGACACATTCAGAAGTTTTGCAGAGATGAATTTGGACAAATTAATGCATTTGTGATTCCTTCCTATATTTGTGTGTGTGCGTGCGTGTGTGTGAGAGAGAGCGAGCAAAAGGGGAGGAGGAAACTGGAGGGAGTTAGTATGCTGAAGGTAAATCAGTGGGCCAGCAGGTAAGTAGGAGACAGAGCGGGGAAATAAAACACACCCACACACACACACGTTCATTTTCCTAATGATCCGCAGAGCAGCATGAGTCAGGAAGCCATGTTGACCGAAAGAGCTCAGCCTTAACCCTCACTCAGAGCAGCATTGCTAAGGATACTGTGTCTTACTCTCAGTTTGTAAACTTCTTTTTTGTTATTTAAAGCGCATGCTAAAACTAAGCAGCGTAAACTACTTTCCTCATAGTCAGACGCAGAAATTCACTTTTGTCCATTTGGGCTTGCTAAATAAAACTTCTAACTACACATGTTAAATGTAACTAGTCTACCAAACCACCAATTAACACCCTGTTAACCTTGGCCAACAGGAGCTCCCACTAATTCTAATACCACATGTACCCTACGACCCCACACACACACACACACACACACACACACACACACACACACACACACACACACAGACAGACACACACACACCTTCTCGCTCCTCTCACCTCATTTCTGCTGACCACAGATTCACTGTAAATATTTCTGGGATGGCTAAAGGAAAAAAAAAAAAAAAAACTTTCACCCACGCGTTTAGGCAAATATCAGGACGGCCGAGGAGGCGAGGTGGCCCTGGGTGGCCATTAGGATGCAGCAAGCAGCGTTTCCATGCAGACACCATCTCCACATGGAAAGGTCACCTCCCTCCCTTTGCGGGTAAATACGCAGACGTATACAAATGCGGTTGCGTGCTGAAATGGCTCACCTTAAGAAGGCATTAGGCTCTCTTCCACTGAACTTTACATCCCTCTCTTACATTATCTTAACCAATGACATTTAACCTCTTCCAAAGTAGTAGAATGCTCCCAAACTAGGCAAAGCCATTAAATCTGCATCTACAAAAACCAAGAGGGATTCTCATTTAGCTGAACTGAAAAGAAAAATGGAAAAAATTTAACTAGTTTATGGTAGTATGAATTTATGATTATCATTGTTGTATGTTTTCCATTGGAATAGGTAAACTAGTTTTACCTTGGTAGCATTATTTTTGAAAAATTCAACTTGAAAACATCAACTGTCTATTGAAGTACACAGTGTCTACTAAGCTGTCTGTTGTTATCATTAGGAAACAGCAGAGCGATAGGGAGTGACGCTGATTGAAAAACAGTTCATCCTGTTCGACTTGAGATGTGACTCAGTGCTGTTCTGTGCGCTTTCCACCCTGTGAGTCCTATGTGCTGTAGGTTCACTATAAGGCCCTTAGCTCCCATCCTGCCTACTGGGCCCTGCAAGCCTAACTGCTGTCAAGTCACATCTAGCTAGGACACTAACCCATACTGTCAGTGCCCCACATCCACTACCAACACACCTGAGCTGGGGCATGCCTTGTACTCCAGCCCCAGGCTGATGTAGATACTGGGCCTCGACTCAGCACTGAGTGTTGTGCAAAGGTGAAGGAGGGTTAGGTCATACTACAGGAAGCTTTGTTTTAGAAATGATGAGAGGGAGTGGAAGACAAAGGTTTGGTGTATCTTCCAATTCTGATGTATTTCTGTCTCTCTCTTTCCTATGTCTGTACTATATTAAATGCTAGATCATGACATTTGTCTACTTCTTCAGTTACCTTTATTTTTTTATGTATTCTCTTTATCCAACGCTCATGTGACTGCTGGGTTTTTGTTTTTCATAGTAATACTACTTCTAAAGGGATTTTCTGTACCTTGAATTCTTATCCTTGTGTGTTTTTCTTCTACTTTCATCCATTGTTCGTCCCCCTGTTCCTCTTTTGTTGCCCGTCTTCCCATTGTTTCCCTTTTGTTGTCCCTATCTCGCCATCTGAAGTCCCAGGGGATGGCCATCTTACCACTGGCACCAGATCCCAGTGGACGCACGGAAGCCCCGCCGATGCTGTTCTAGCAGCTTTGCAGTTAGCTTCTCGCTCTGTGCCGAGCCTTGTTCCCGTGGCGCTCTCTCCCAAAGGGAATTCCCACCAGAGACAATGGACAGCTTACCAGGGTAAACAACAGCCTCCTTCATGCCAGTCTGCCACAAAGGCACAGACAATGAAGAAGACGAACGGGAAGAAGAAGTGCAAATATAGCACAATACTGCATAGTAGCAACAAAAAAAAACAGCCACAATACACAGAGCCAAGTCAGACGCATCCCTCTCAGTGCTTTAGACATTAAGAATCAATGGCAACACAATCACACTCACAATATGTAATTGTGGCTCCAGCTGCCTCTTTGATTTAGTCAAACAATTGCTTTAGTTTGCAGGGAAAATCTATAAGAACTAATTTTCAGTATCACCAATAGGAAGAAAAACAAAGTCTCATCAAGAAAATGCAATGAATCGTGGTGCAGTTGGAACCTAAGTGCAGAGAAAAAAGTAAGCCTATCTGATGTCACGATTATGTCAATGCGTTTGTGAGAGAGGCTGATATGAAAGGATTGTTTCGTTTTGAAATTCATATCCACTTAATGCCCGAGAAGGCCTGTATACCTCTCCAAGTAATGGCTGTTTACAATATAAAAGAAGAGGAAAAATAGCCACTTTTCTCTGCTCAGACATGAAATTCTCTTATGAAATTAGGCTGATAAAAGGGCCTTGTGACGTCGGCCATTTTCCAACCTTGCCTGTGAGCATTATTAATGGCATCCTTGTGACATGTCATTTTTCTACATCTCCAACTTGCTCTTAACAACAGCAGAGGGCTGAGCCTGCTACGCGCTTTGTCAGTGAAGTGACCATACAGCCCTGTCAAGTTCCCTGAAGCAGGTACAACCTGGGGAAGAGCCACAAAATACACTTTGATGTGTGCATAAGAGCCAAGGGTTAATTTTTGTTGGTTCCTGGTTGCCTTCAGATGAGAAAGAGTGGAAAAATGAAGCTCCGTTGAAACAAATAGCAGCGTTGGGAGAGACGTGCGGCCTTCGCTTAAACAGAGCCATAAATCAGGGGACTGACATGGAGGGAGGGAGGGAGAAAGAGACGGAGAGAGAGACAGAGGGAGATAGAGCAAAACCAAAAGTGAGACAACAGCAGCATAGCATTACCAATGTTTAGCCCCAACAACCTACAGGAATAACTTGTATATACTTTTTTTTTTTTTTTATAGATAATTTGTGGGGCATTTTAGTTCTTTATTTTTATAGGACAGCTGAAGACATGAAAGGGGAGAGAGATGGGGGAGTAAAAGGGCCGCAAGTCAGAGTAAAACCTGCAGCCATTGCATCGAGGAGAAAACCTCTATATATGGGTTTGAGCTCTACCAGGTGAGCTACCCAGGCGCCCATTTGTACTTCTTTTGTACAGTATGTATTTTTTCTTTTCTATCATGTTCTTAATACAGCGTGCACGTCTCACTTTATCTTTTCCACTCTAGTGAGGTCATATGTGATTGTAGGCCCTCATTCACGAAGCCATGTTAACCCCTACCCTTTACCTTTATTTATTCAAACTTATACCTCCTGCACTGTGGTTGACATGCTCAGGGGACATTTTCTACACAGAAGAGAATCAGAACAAAAACTGCTAACGGTTAAATCACAGGACCCACCTTGCTTATATTATTAGTTTTCATATCAAAAGTCATGCAAATGCATGTATGCTTAAATGTGAATGTGTCTGCCTACACAAGTGAGTGCATGTTCATACAGTACGTGTGTGTGTGTGTGCCTCTGGTTGTGCATTTCAGTTGTGCTACCCCAACACAGGCGAGGATTAACAAGCCTCTTTGGAGTTGCAAAGCGGAAGGGGGTGAAAATGCATGTGGATTACATATAGCGAGCATCATCTTGCAGTGATGCTTTTAATGAAGTCCTGTGTGTTTAAACCTGCATGTGTGAAAAGGCCCACACCGCGTAAGGCTCTAGGTTGCCAGGCCATAAAGCTTGCCAAATCGCTAATACATTCCGAGTCCGTACATGAACCCAGGAAGGGGCAGAATCTAGGAGATATCGTATGCATGGCCGTGTGTGTTCAAGCTGCGACCCACCCTGTGTCACTCATTTTGTCCTGACTTGTGAGGGATTACCTCAGTGTGGGCTTGTGCTGAGGTGGCAAAATAGAAAGGGATAAGAGGAGGAGAGGAAGCTATACCAGGCTGAACGTCTGTGTTTTACATACAGGCCAAGTCTCCAGGAACCTGTAGCAGTTTGATTGGATCCTGCGGAGGGAGACGTTAATGTATGTCATCTATCGCTATTAGAGAGTGTATAGAAAGAAGTGAATGGAAAGATTGATCGTGGGTTTTATAGAAGTAACATAGTAGATCTGGTTAAGGTAAAGCTGGATAAATCAAATAGGATAGTCGCGGGTTTTCCAACTGCATGCTTTGAAAGTAAGCCTAATAGTTTGTTTTCAACAAAGGAGCAACAGGAAAAAAGGAGATTTTGTACGTTTGTGTGAATAGAAAAGCATGCAATTGCTTCCTGGATTTCCACAGTTTAGGAGCAAAGTATGTGCAAATTATTTTATTCACCTGACACCAAAGAACAGCGGTTGCTTGGCACTTTGAGAGAAAATTAAATTAAGGGCCCAGAAAATGTTAAAGAAAAAAACTTGGAGGATATAGAATGGATTTATGGCTTTAAATCTGATGGAGCTTGATACTAATGCGGTATAAATCCTAGCCTTTCATTATAGTATTATATGAAATGCATTGGAATGGAGCGATGGATCCTATTTGACATTCCGTTACCAGAGCAGTTGTGCACAGCTTCACACTTAAGCCCTTCAAAGCTAATACATAAATGTAACATTACATATAGCTGCAGCGCTCAACAGCAGTTTTTTTTTCTTCTGACTGAATCAGCAAACCCGCGAGATGATTCTCCCAAATGGTTTAATTACTCAAACAGATTGAGGAGCGTAATGATGTTTTGCCTCTCCAATGGTAACAATGCTGCTAATCGGCTCAGCTATTATTGTGACAATGAAAATGAATCATAAGATCCTTGTTCCTTTTTTACAATATGTTAATGTCGCACACTGTAATCGACTGGGCTCATGGAACAATTTAGAGGCGAGAACTGCACGGTGAATGCATTCACTAAATTTCCATGTGACATCAAGATCAAAGAAAGGATGCCACAATTTGTCTATTTCTTTTTTCCATATCAAGAACTTCAGTTTTTGGGAGGGAGATGGAGTGACGATTCTTTTTGTCTAACAGACTCATCCACACACATGGACACAAATTGATCTTCATAGTAAATTATGTAGACAAAAAAAATGTAAATATTGACTTCCTTGAGAAGAGAGATTTCGGGCCAACTTTCCACAGAAAAATAAGAAGTAACTCCAAGATAAACGCAGATGGTTTCCGAATGCATTTTTCTTTGAGTGCAGGTCATCACTGATGCATCTGGTTCCTTTTCAGTCCACAGTGGTCCACTGGAGAAGGGTTGGGCCTGCTTGTACTGCAGGTGGTGGCTACAAGTTGGGGTCCATTTTGTCCAGTGTCATTTGGTGTGGGGGGACAGCGCAGATGTATTGTGCCCTATGGCGTGGCTGTAGCAGCAGCACGTATGGGCTCCATTGTGCTGCGATTATGTAGGATGAGCACGCCGCCTGCTAATCCCCCTGTGGGAGGGTGCATGCCTGTGAATTATTGCACTTTGGGAAAGAAAAATGAAGGGGGAGAGGAAGATGAGGAGCAGAAGAAGAAGAAGAAGAAGAAGAAGAAATAAGCAGTAGAAGAAAACGGAGAAGAAGGAGAGAGAAAAAGAAGAAGCGAGAGACAGAGAATGAAAAAGAAAAAGAGAAGCCCCCTTGGCTGTGATTATGAAATGGTCTGTCACAGATTAAGGCTACAGGGATGCAGGCAGAGATGAGCCAGAACCTCCCACAGACACTCTGGCTAGTCAGGCTGCTTCATTGAGCTTACCTGAGGTTATACACGCCTCGCATCCATCGATGGATGTTACAGCGCATGCACGCACATCCACACACACACACACACACACACACTTTGAGGGAAAAGAGGGAGGAGGGAAAGGCAAGAGAAAATGAGAGGGAGGGAGAGATTGAGAGGAGAAAGCGTGAAAACAAACATGCTCCAAATAGGCTTGCAATTGAAAGAGAAGGGAAGAAAGAGGAAGAGAGGGAGAGAGAACTGTGCCCAAGGAAAAACACAAGAAAATAAAAGGGAAAAGGGAGAGAGGGAGTTTGAGAAGGCTGGCAACCACAAAAGGCAGTGACTAAAATAAGACCTGTGTGGCTATTGTCTGTTTCCAGGAGGGCTTTGGTGATAAAAAGCCCACGCTATTTGTCTTTCTCTTGCCTTGCCCTCCTCGAGAGCATAGATACCTGGAGATGTTTTTTTAACCAGAGATAGAGGGGAGAGTATGTCAGGAGAGAACTGAGTGCACTATGTGTTCACAAAGTGAAGGACTGGGTATCTTCTGCAGGTTTGTATAATTATACTGGGAGTCTTTAGTATCTATTATTTTCACGCCTGGCAGCTTCAGAGGTGTGCAGTGTTGTGAAAAGGGCAAGAAATACTCAACTCTTCACTGATTGATTGACAACTACAGCCTGGGCAGTTCTGTCCAATCACACGCTCCACTGTCAGGTTGATTCTTCCCCCGGCTTCAAGTAGCAAAGAAAAGCCGATGCCTGAGTTTGTTACAGCAGAAACGTCCACATATGATTGACAGGCCAGCCCTCTTTCAGGACAGACGGAGCCAATCAGCTTAATTAGCCCAGTGGTATTTCCAGGTTTTGTATCTACATGGCTGGGATTTGTGAGTAAGGATTTAAGTTTCAGCCTTTTGTTTAAGAATTCACTGGGGCATGCAAGTCTCTTTCACTGTAAGTCAGAAAAGAAGTAGATATGCATCAGACAAGCATTTGTAGGAGTTTTATACAGGTGTAGACAGGTGTTTTTCTCCTGCAGGTGTGGTGGTAACTCATCTTCTAAGTGTTGGGAAAAGAGTAGAGAGTCATATTGTTTTCTGTCTACAAGAAAAGTGATTTCAGGGCCATGCTGTTGCCCTGATTAAATAAGTTAATAATATGGTTCAAATGAAGCCCATCTGAAACCCTTCCCCGTCCATCTTTTAGACATCAGAAATGTGGAGGCTTTCCGTCTCAATGTATTGTTAGTAATTGTTTGTCACTGTTTGTTTCTTAAATATATAAAAATAAATATGTGGGGTCTGTGTCCAATAATTTTTTGTTTTAATTTTCCAAGATTTTGACAAGCACAATTCTCAAAGTGATTGGCCAGGCATGCAGAGCCAAGAAACTATACAGGTTTTGAACTTCTCTCTTTTTAATTCTCACACAACTACTTTAATCATCTTCTGTGTGTGCAATCAAGTGCAACCCTGGGAATGACTTTGAGAAGATGATCACATCTCATATACCTTCATATGAATGCATTTTCCATCCACTGGTTTTTATGCACGTTTTCAATTTGCACATTAAAAACCTGAGTGGAAATGCCGCAAATTCATAAAAAGACTAAATATCACAAAACGTTCTTTATGCTTGGCTAAGGGAAAAAGCTGATGTTTCAATAAAAGTGAAATGCAACAAAGAGCAATGGCAACAGGCTTAGCAAATAAACATGACAGGACTAAACCGTCCACTAAGCTTCCCCTCCACTGAGAAAAAACAAAAAATTGTGGCAGACAAAATATGTGTGGAATGATGAAGAGACCGTAAAGTTCTTCATATTGTTACATTAAACAAACATAATTGCCATATTTCAATCACTTTTCCTCCTGGATTTTCACCTTTTGAGGTGTGACTGGCACTCTTAATTGCATCATCTTGTTGCGGCTGCTTCTTCTGTAATAGCTTAATAGCACCTGACTAGAGAATTAGTTCCACAAGATGTTTATTTCAATGTGCACAACTCCTAATTTTTGCATAACGGTTGTGGGTGTAAACGTGCACTCATTTGCATTTTCTTTTGCAGATCTTCTGGAAAATTAAGTTCAAATTTGCTCTACGTTTGCATGGAAACCTGACGTTTGATATGTTTTCTCCCAACCTTCGAGTATGGCCATTCAGTGCAGCTGCAAGCACTTCAGTCTTTTGACGTGACCAGACGACACTTAACCCACCCTTAACACAGGGGAAGTTAACACTTTGCCTTCTCCTGGTCTGCCTATGCCAACATGTTACAGAATGTTTGTGATAAAATTTTATTTATTCGTGATAAAAGTGCAGTGAATAAAACCATGACTACTGTAATAAAATGACCAAAACATGACTACAGGAGACACTGTATGGTATGACCAGGTTACCTTGGAAAGTAAATATGGCAATGTAGGACGAGCATATTGCATTAATTTGCATATTCAGAGTGTATGTCTTCTCCCATGAAGATGGCTGCTTACTGGCATTGTATATATACTCAAGGACACAGAGCAGCAATTTAAAAAGCATAACAACCATTTGACCCTATTGTGGCCATACTGCGACTGACATGCTACTCCTTACCCATCAGACCATATTATATGAGAGAGGATAACCCTTTAAAAGTGGTGAGTTATTACAACATCTTGGCCTGACACGCCTATGACAGCCCAAGCTGATGCCGGATAATTACCCTCGTGCTCGCCACTTAATGAACATAATTACCACATTCTTCAGTGTTCACCCCGTGATTAATTGTTACACCATTTCTTTGTTGAATTCCGACAAATTACCCCCTCGTACCACCATTGCCATTTTCACATCAGGCAATCATAAAGTGCGCAAGCAGGCACTCATAAAGACAGCCTAGAGCCACTTGAGAGCCATGTTGGGAGTATTGAAGGAGGCAGAGGAAGTTAAAGACCAATCAGTCAATTATAATCACTCGGGAAAGGTTTTTGAAGCTGTCATTCCTCTAGGAGAGGAGAAAAGAGGGATCTCATGAGCGCTGTATTCGAGGATAGCACAACATGTTAGTTGTACACATGGACACTCATGACTGCAGCGCTTTGTGCAGATGCACATACAAATAATATAATAGGGAGGGTCTAAATAAATACAAATGCCTCAGAAATCATTGGTGCACACAAAAAATCATCTTGAGCTCCATGACACCTGTGAACTTAAACGAAAACATGGCCATACAAGTCAAACAGAACAAGTTCTAATCCAATTCTTGGGCTTGTATTTGGGAGCAATTAGCTAGGGCATATTTCACAGACGACCTAATTGAGAAGCTGTCACCAAGTTAAGCAAGGCTTGTCTTAAGAGCATTTGCTTAATAAGCCATGGCCCTAATGCAATAAGGTGCCTATTCCCAATCAGCCATGACAAAGTCTAATTTATGCCATGCCAAATGAGCAAGAGGAGAAGGAGTCTGGTGGCTGAATAATGATCGTGACCATTGGAAAGTGTGATTTAAAGAGTTTGGAGAGATGCAATATGTCCCACCCAGAAAGCCCAGTGTGAGGAAGATAAAGTATGTGTTCAGTTCGGCCTACTGTTAATAGGAGCGTGCATCTTTTCTTGGCTTCGCACCTCCATGCACTTTTATTCATGTATGTCACAAACACAGTTTCACGTTTAGACACACACGCAGACACATGTATACAGTACACGACCCACAGCGATTCTGCGTGATTGATTCAGCGAAGCATCTTATCGCTCACTGTGACAAATAGCTGGCTGACAGCCAAACACAAAAAAGCCCACACCCTAACACCTAACCTGTGAGGGGGACTGGAGCAAGGGAGGGGGCTGACCTAGCAGCAGGCCTCCACAGCTGTCTCCATCATACCTCCTTTTCACTTGATCTTCCACTAGCCTCTTTCTCCTTCTGTCCGATACACCTTTTCTTTATCACTCCCTCCCTTTCTTCTTTTCAGCTTGCCTTTCTTACTTTTACCTTGTTTCGTTCCTGCCTACTTCTGTATCCCCATCAGTATCTCTGTAAAGTATTCTATCCCTCCCTCTAGCTCTCTCTTTCTCTCTCTCTCTCCCTCCTTCTCAAGAAGTGATAGATTCCCCCTCAGTTCATTTATCCTGGAAGCAGAGGAGACGGCAGTGTGATGTGATCCATCTCGCCGGCGATGGAGGGAGCGCGGCGTCCCTGATCACAGGCCATATCAATCTCACTCATAGGGGCCGGATCAGCGCTGCTGTCAGACAGCAGACACACATGGCCTGTTTGCCTGCCTAGGACTTCCTACTGTACCTAGCGCACTAGCAGTCACAGGGGATCTGACCGTAGCTGAGATAGGGAGACCCACAGAGGGGATGTTGCTGTTTCTGAACTCCAGAGAGGGAGATACTTTAGTCACACTCAGATGCTGCTGACAGGACTCCTGGCACGACACAGGTAAAGTGAGTTAAAGCCAAAATCCCTCCATTTGTTTTACTCGCAAGATTTTTGAACAGTTTAAATATGTTTCAAGCAATGCTCTGACAGTGGTTTATAGAGAACATTTCAAATGTATAGCTGAAATAATTAGTCTGTTTGCAGTGGAAGAAATGAACACACTATTGTAATTTATTAATCATCAAATCAAGCAAAAATGCCAAACATGCTTGCTTCAGCAACTCAAACAGGAATATGGTAGAGCCACTGGCTGCATCAGCCAATTAGAAAAGTAGTCAAATCACATCTGACACAACATTTGAAACAATTACACCATCAATAACTTATTTGAAAACACCTCAAATGAGTCTGATAATGTATTGTAAGATCTAATGAATACTATAGAAAACTGTGGGAAAACAATCCTGGCTGGACAATGGAACATTAGACAACACAGTCCAAGTCAGTTATTCAAACTGAAGATAATCAAACAATAGGCTCAATCACTTCATTTATTATTGAAAGAATTCAGCTTTATAGAATGAAGAATTAACCAGTTGCCCACTATCACAAGAACTGCAAATGTTTAATCAGTTTCCTGCAATAAAATAATAGTATTGTACGAGTTCCATATGACACAGGGCACTTTTTGAGTTGGGGATTGCTATTTAAGCAGCAGCATTTCAACCCATGTCTGACCATATTTCCTAACACACTTGCCATATGCTGTATCAAAACACATCAAACTCTCCTTGACACTCAAGTACACAAAATCACCCTCGCCCGTGACATAAACCACCCTTTACACACACTCCCCTTTACACACCCTGACACCCCTCAAAAACACTTCCCTGCTGACGTGTAACACTCTCATGCACTCATCCACAGACACTTCATAACCTGACATGCATCACCCTGACACGCACACACATGCACACATCCACGCACATCAAAAGCAGTGGGCTGTAAAGCGCTGTCCCTATCCACTCCAGACAGCGTCGACCAATCAAATTAGGCCTGATCAAAACATGCCATTCAAAGCCAGGGCTGGGCTGGGGGGGTGGTGTTCAGGGGAGCGCAGCCGACGCTCTGACCTTGGGAGCAATTAGCATGACCAGAAAGGGAGAGAGACAAAGACAGAGACTGGGAGAGGGAGACACTCTCTCCCAGTCTCTGAGCAGGGGGTGGGTGGGGGGGATAAGCAGAATAAAAAAGGAGGTAATGCAAAAGCACCCCCATCTCACCAGATCTGCAAATAGGAGATGGAGCCCTCTGAGGGCCCACTCAGCACAAGGCCCTGGTCTTACCAGCCTCCTTCTCCTCCTCCACAGCCTCTCTTCACCCGAGCTCCTCTAACTCCCACACCGCCTCCCAGAGTTCCCCAGTGCAATCCCAGGGCCCAGGTCTCCCCCTGAGGAAGCCGAGGCCTCATCACTGTGCCTTCTTCAGACCTGCTCTCATTAGATCCTGCGTGTCATATTTTATTTTGTAGGCCATTAGGTTCCATAGGGTCGTTTTGTGTTTGAGGTAAAACAATACTGTGTGGTGGATTTTTAGATTTTAGATTTAAAATCAATAATGACATTGACACACAAGTATACACCTCTTCTACATACAATTTCACTGATTATCAAGTCATTTATGAAAACATCTGTATCTTCAATCCCAGTATCAATATCTTCTATATTTGATAACAAAATATCGTCAGCCAGAGTCATGAAAGTGCTCACTTACAACACCTTTGTTTCCTTTAAAGGCTGCAGCAACACATATTGTTAACATTTGTCCGCTGTGCTTACACAACCATGTATTCTTCTAGCATTGGAAACACACTCCACCCCAATCCCAATCTACCTGGGAATCTAATTTCGATTGACTGCCAGACAGAAGAGGTTTGAGGTTAGAACCCTACAGTAAAAAGGATGGGCAGGGCTGCCTAACTGAGGAGCGCAGGGTCAAATTGTTTTCTATAAGTCACCTCTACAGGGGATTTCTGCTTATCCCTGGCCATTGATTTGTTGCTGGGGTTCACTGGGTAAGGAAGAGAGAAGGGGAAGAAAGGTAGACCAATGAGGGTACTCCAAGAGAGACCAAAAGTAGGTCTATTGTCCTTCTCTTGGACTTCCAGAGAGATGTGAGTTGAGGGAGGCGGAGAAGGACCCTGGGATGGAGATGGAAACCTTGTTTAATTATTTTATGTAGCTTTTAAAGTACAATGTATTTTAATGGTTGTATGTGGTAGGCTAGAACATACTGTATATTATTGCTAAAACTACTATGCTATTTGTTTAGATGAATCTTTTAAAAAAATCACTTAAAGTGGCAATATTATGAAAAAACAAAATCACTTTTTTTCAGGGTATTATTTTGTGTCTCTGGTGCTTCCACACACATAAATTATCCATGCTGTTTTGAGTGAGATACAGGTTTCTGAATGTCCTCTGCCTTTAGTCTCCGGGTGCGCTGTTCAAAATCTGCACGGCTTTATACGTCACTAGCCGAGACGAGGTGGCTAACCATAGCATATGCTAGCGCTAGAATGCTAGCTCGTTCTCAATGGCAAAACACTGCTACAACACACACTAGTTCACCATAATCTACAAAAGAACTACTTACATGTCCCTGTTGTGCAGGTATTCCACAAGTGCCCCTTGTTTAGAAGTCTCTCAGCTAATCCTGCCTTGTCCTGACCAAAGTTGTAGGAAGAGTTATCTAGCTGATGTGATCTTACCTAGCTACTGCGCATGTGTGACTCCCAACAAAGATAGCATAGAAGTGAGATGTCTCACTCTGTAGCTAAAACAAGTGAGATGTCTCACTCTGTAGCTAAAACAGAGACCTAAACACACAGGGTGAAAAGAGAATCTGCAGCAATGTGTGGTACAACAAAAATATGGTGTTTTATGAAAATTAAACCATGTAAACCTGGTACAACCTCAAAATACAACCTGAAAATGAGCATAATGTGGGCGCTTTAAGTCTTTCATTAAGCAAAAATGCCACATTTTCAAATCAAATTCAAGAAGTTGATGGACGAGACTTCCAGTGACAATAACGCACCACCTCATAGTCAGCCAGTCTTCCCTGCCATGTTATGAACATAATTTCATAATTTTTTTACACATAGCTCTTTCACCTATATAACACCCACCAAGGATTTAAACCTGTCTGGCTTTTATAATAACCATACACATACTGTATGCACCAACACATGCCATGCTTATATTGTGTTATGCTAAACTCTTTGGCATCAATCCAACATTGTGGTTTTATTTCCTTCTTTTCTTTTTGTCTTTTCTAGTTTTGTCTTTCTGTTACAATAGGCTATTCCTGATAGGGGGATTTACATTTCCCTGCATTGTTCTACCAAGCTCTTGTCATTCTGTGTCTGTTGTTCTCAACTCATAATGCTGCTGTGGCGCTCGCCCCATGACTCGTCTGTTTCAGATTCACTTAGTGGCTTAATTACCGCTGAGCGTCTTTAATGCAAACGATAGACAAATGGAAAACAAATGCAATCAACACACTGTCTTATTAACCCGGTTGTCTGATCCTCGCCAACAACTCTTCTGCTAGACAATACTCTATCTCTATGCATGTTCTGTACACTACAATGTGCCGATAGAGAGACAGTGAAGTGAATGTACTGTAAATACAGGTTTGCATATGCACACAATACCACATTGGTTTGTAATTGGGAAACTGTAACAGGATACAGAAACTACGACATTATATAAGCATTATTAGGTCCATCACTTTGTTTGAACAAAGTAAACAGAAGAGCAGCCACATGCAAAATGTGGGGGGTTCAGTGAAATTTATAAAGGGCTTTAGTGCAATATTAGAATGTTAGTGTTACACAACTAACTAAAGAAAATAAAAAGATGCAAGCAATGTAAGGAAATGTGTATAAAGAAAGAAAACAGATAAAAAGTTACAATACATTACATACATACACATACATTAAAAGTGACTAGCTAATCACATGAATGATGACCAAGGTCCAATTTACTTTGTCAATACTTAAATTTGAAAAGGTAAAAGATTGTATTTAACCTTATTTTGATGATGTAGGACCTCATGTAACTAACAATTAATAATTAGTTTCAATATTGATTCCCATTAATCAATTGAACATTTGGCCTACAAAAATGCACATCACAATTTCCCAAAAGATCAAACTGACATCCTCAAATTGCTTGTTTTATCTTACCAACTGTCCAACACCTACTCACAGATGTCTTACTAACCAGCATTCACCTTTGAGTAGTTTGTTGGTGTATTACTTAAAACATGACCTAAACCATTGATTAGTGTGTTACAGTGGTGAACCGTCTATGTGTTTTAGTGTATGCTTGATCACTCATGCATGCTGTGGATTTCATCAAGGAGTGTATTCATTTGTGTTTGTTTAGTTTGGGGAGCGAGCCTCAGCTTGACAGTCATCTTGAGGGCCCTGCTTGCTACACCCGTAAACAAGACGGGTCCAAATTAGCCGCTCAGAAAGCCTGTGGCCTTGAGTGGTGCTGTCCTACCCCCTAGCTACATTATTGAGCAATGCTAATGATCCAGGCTCTACTCATTTACTCTCTCTTCAACACCATTTCGCTGGCTCTCCTATCAGATTTAGCCGGGCTGACTTTGCAGCAAGCTTTATCATTTTAGATTTCAACCCTTCCTTCTTCGGAAAAAAAGGAGAATAAAAAAACATATACCCAGTGGGAACGGGACTCTTCACTCTGACTCTTGATTACTGACTCTCTCTCACTCTCTCAAGGTTTTGGTAAGCACTGCTGCTCCTCCAGGTTTTAATAAGCAGCAGAGCAGAGAGTTTGTGTGCATGCATGGTTGTTTGTACGTGTGCCAGTTTTAACGGTGAGTCGGTAACGAAACATACGCCCCCTCTTCTACCACCACCACCACAACAACCGGTGCAGCATCACTGTTTACTCTAGAAAATCCGAGGCCGCGGTGCTCCAAAGAGAGCTTTGCTCCTGTTAATTGGTCATTAAAAGTAGTGGTTTGTGGGCCTCACTAAATCTTTAAACAGGCCATGAAATAATAAAAGGGGAGGTTTGTCACCGCTGTTAGCTCCCCAGAGCAGGCAGAGAGGGAGAGAGGAAAAAGAAAGAAGAGCAGGACTCGGCTTTTGATCATTATCTGCAGAATTAACATGACTGATAATAATTGCTCTGTTCATTTCAGGCCTTGTAAATACATCGTGGATGTGGGACTGCACGCCGGCAGATGAAAGGAGGTTGTCATTGATGTGTGAGGGGGTAGAAAGAGGTGGGCTGGAGGGGAAGATTGTGGCAGTAATCATGATTAGTGAGAAAAATACAAAGTCTTGTTAGACACAGGTTGAGGCAGCAATAGCTTGTTGTTCCACGCACTGAAGCTACAGTACTGCAACATGTTTAACACTGGGTACTTAGATGTGTGCAACTGCATTGTTGTATTCAGCTCTGGGAGAGAAAATGCTACTGAAGATGCTACAGAGGCAGCAATAAATATACCTACTGACAATCCTATCCTCTTAACACTAATGATATCAATGAAAGTCCACTTAAAAGATGACACAAGCAGTATAGAGACAACAGGTGTCAAAGCACACACACACACATACACACTTTCTCACATACACCCACACAACCCATAGTGTGTGTTATACGCTCCTAACCCCTGTGAGAGTAATGATTCTGTTATACTTGCATGGCTTCTCATTTATTGATTTGGACCAGGAGGAGGCCCCACCCGCAGGGGCCCCATTCCGCGGCTCCCCACCCGGGTCCTATTGTGTCTGCGTGTGCATGTATGCAAGATACAGGCAGTTGGTGTGTCAACAGAGGCTATGTGTAGAAAGAGGAGGAAGGAACGAGAAAGAACAAAATAAAGAGATGAGTCTGGACTCTGGAGCTCTCTCACGTCTTTAAGAGTAGTGACCAATCCCCTTACCCCTCACACCTTCACGCAAGCACACACAGAATATACACATATACACATGAACACATGAGCGTGCACACCCTCATTGTTGGGGTATCAGTATAAGCCGTCAATAATGGCGCAGTGGACTGTGAAGGGACAGCCATGACCCAGACTGCCCATGGTGCGTGTGTGTGTGTGTGTGTGTGTGTGTGTCCATACAGTCCTGCAAGCTCACACCAAAAACACAGCCACACAGATAAAAAAAGAGCCCGATCGCTGACCTATCTGACCTTTCCCTCCTTGTCACCCTCCTTCTGTCTGTGAGTTGGCGTGTGTGTGTGTGTGTGTGTGTGTGCGCGCAAGAGAGGGCGGGTGTGTCGTATACATACCCTTTCTTTCTCTAACCCCCTCTGTCCCTCCCCTCTTCTTCTCACCCGTCCACCCAAACCTCCCATTGTCTCCTCTCCTCCCCTCCATTGTCTCAGCTGAAAATGGAGGGATGAGCAGCCGCTGAAAGAAGGATGCTGATGCAGAGAACTATCTGCTGGAAGGCTAAATAAAAATGGTTTGCTGATGTCTTCTTTGCCAACTTAGTAAAGTGAGACTGCAACAGTCAATCACTACCATTCTTTGTAATTGAAAACAAATGTATACTTTATTTAATTTGGAATGAGCATAACTCTTTTGCCATTTTATTCTATGCACACAGTATACATGATTACCATTCCCTTCTCAGAAGTTTTACATTTTCAGTCCAGAAAGAAAACATCAGACATCTTCAGTTTATTTTCTGCCCAATCATACACATTTTCTTTTTCCTGTTTTCACTGTAGCAACTACTATACTGTGTTTTCTGAATGTCATCCATCATGCTTAACATTCCTTTTATTGCAGAACATTGAAAATGCATCTCACTTAAAAAGGTAACAAAGCTTAAATTTGTCTTGTTGCTACTTTGACTGCAGAATTTCAAGTGAAATGAACACATGCAGGTAAAACATGATTCTACACAGAAGATACATTTGACCTATGAAGTAATATTAGGAAAATGGGCTTGTAAATTCACATGGCAGCTAACTGATTTTGGCTGCCATCTTCAGGCTGCTGTGAGTATTTCCCTCCCAACACAGATAGGCTTTACAAGCCCTAGAGCTAAACATGGTGATTGTTCCTTCATGAAAATTAGACATCCCCACCCCTAATCTCTTCTAATTTCATTCAAGGATTTGTAAAAGCCATAACCCTAAGACTTACGTTATACATAATCATTAACTGTGGCATCTGTTTACATAAATGAACACCATCAGCACATATTCTTACCGATTTATACAGTACATATCTTAATCATTTCCCTCAAAAGCGTGAATGGTTTATGTGTGGTACATTAACAGCAGGAGAGTCACCACATAAATATATTGCAAGCTAAAGGCAAAATTATCACTGTGGTTTATACCACCACAGAGATATTCACAGAAATAATGTTTTAATTCCCTGGTACCTTTTAGACCAGTTCAGTGAAGTTTACTTTTGGAACAACTCCGGACATATTTTTATGCACAAATCCATCTGGAGCATTAGGTACAGTGAAGAGATGTGTGCTTCAAATCATGCTCTGCACCCTTGGGGAGTTGTGGTATTAAATAAGACCTACCTTTGGAGCATTAGTGGAATTCAATATGTGCAATGTAATTATTCTGCTCAATAAGCCACTGGAGGAAGATATTCCATTTACTACACACTCTAAAGCAGGTTGATTCAGATGCTGTTTTATGTTTACACAGTTTAAGCACACATGCTACTGGTTAAAAAGGGGGGGGGGTTACATGCATTGCCCATTGCAATGGGTTTGCGGTTAGTTAAAAATTAAGATTGGGTACCATTTATGCATTTTAGACCTGATGGCAGAGATGGAGGACATAATATGAAAATCATCAAATTATAAATTATTCTAAATGTGTATAGGTGACAAAGCCCATAGAAATGCACCAGAAAATTTTTTCAACAATTTTGATAATCAACTTCTACGGTACTTAAAGTCATTTATCAAACAAAACTGACAATAATTTGCAAGCTCCAACTTTTCAAAAGTTAAGATGTGCTGATGTTCTCTGTTTCATAGCATTGCAAATTGAATACTGTTGAGCTGTTGACTGTTGGTCGGGAAAAACAGGCAAAATGTAGTCTTCACCTTGTGCTCCAGAAAATGTTTACGCAATTCTCTGACATTTCATAAATTAAACAATTAATTGACTAATCAAAAATAATAATCTGCAGACTAATCAATAAAAGTAACCAGTTGTAGCTTTAAAAGCCATACACCGTAATTTATCAGTGCAGCAATAATTGCAGAATAACCATCAAAATACAGAGAACAGCGCACATGTCAAAGGATCAAAGCATATCCAACTTATTTTAATGCAACATAAGAAAAACCTTTAATAGGGAATGCCAATGCATTCAAGTACTACAGTGCTGTAGCCTGTAATTCAAAACATAAAGACCACAAGTTTGAAAAGAGAAAGGGGGTTCGAGGAGGGGATATGCGTTTCATGCTGTCCCAGTTGCCTAAAGTGATTCTCTCAATAATGTATTAGAGCACTTGTTTATTATTTACTGTTTACACAGCTCAACTCATGCTGCTTTTGTGGAGTGACATTCTTACCCACGCCGTCTGCGCAGAGCAGGCGAAACAACACGCAGCGCAGACAGACAAGCCGGCCCCGCCAGCCGAAGCAGGCAGCCAACCAAACCGGGCAGCCACGCGCTCCACACCACGCTCAGTTGATGCAAAGGCACTGGACTGAGAAATAAAAGACATCTCGGTTCATAGGAGCCGTTGTACATGCATCCTGAGATTGTCAAAGAAAAACACGCACATGCACAGAGGGGGTTGGAAAAGAGTGGGAGTGGGTGGGGCACTGAGGGGGTGACTGATATTAATATTTATGCAAATGTTGTGTGAATTACAGGAAGGGTAGTGCAGGATGTGTATCTGCATGATAACAGGTGCAAAATGTGTGAAAGAATTGTTTTCTGTTTGTCATGTGACATAAGTGTCCGTCAGTTGGCTGTGTGGCCTAGCTGTGTTTGATTTAGAGCCTGTTTGAAACGCTATAATAATCATCATTTCATTGGCCAGTTACCGTGTCACTTGTACGTTAGAACACGTCAGCACATGGGTCCACTACATGACAAACCCTATATAGCGTACCACGTGTACGAGTATGTTTCGACAGAGTGACAGTGTAAATTAAGTAATAGATAAAGACAACAAAACGGAGAGAAGCAAAAAGAAAGTATCCTGTTCAATTTATATATATTAAACTGTACAACCAGTAAAACATGTCCTGTTCTTTATATATATATATATATATATATATATATATATATATATATATATATATACTGTACAAACTGTAAAACATGTCTTGTTCTCTATATATATATATATATATATATACTGTACAACTAGTAAACAATGTCCTGTTCTGTAGACATGGCCATTATTTATTTATACATGTTGTACCAGTCCAATATGACAGTCAGTTGAAATAAACCCTGTGTTTCATTTGTTATGAATCTATTTTGATGTGTTTTCCAATCACTTCTGTAATGTGACATAGATTTAAAAATATCAAAATCAATAATCGCAATATTCATAACCGATATCACAACATCACATTTTGTCAATATCATGCAACCCTAACCTAAGGTAATAAAAAAACAAAGAAAATCCCCTACTTTTACTACATGATTGAGAATTATTTAAATTCTATGGTTCATAGCTAAAAGCAACATGATTTTAAAGGCCTAATCCAAGAATCAGTGTTAACAAAAATTCAAAACACAGGAATGAAAACTGCTTTTACTCAACAAACTCAAAGTTATCCATGTGATCATATCCTTCTGTTTACATCTGTAATGTTGGCAAATCCAGCAGGAAAACAGCAACCTTTTCTATTGTGATCTTGTAAAATACAGACAAATGATAATATCCAATCTGATACGTGCATTATATATGTGAATATTTCTGTAATTTGTAGGATCTGAAAAGTAGGAGAGTATTACCAAGAGTTATGAAAAAAACATGATTCCTGAAAAAGACAGATGTTTCAATGATTACCCGCCTCTTGGATCAAATAAGTATCTTGATGTTAAATATAAAATAGAAATGATCCTCTTATACATGAGTAGCAGGCTTTGCATCTCCTCATAGAACATGTGAAGTGTTTATAGGGGAGGAAGCACACCAATATGAGTCTGATAATTACAAATAAAAAAAGTATATCTCTGGTCATGGCAAGCAATAATTACATCCTCTTGTGTAGGCATTAAAGTAAATCAGTTCCCAGGCCAATTTCTTAGAAAAAAATGTAGAGGTAGACATTTGTGCACACACGCACACACACACACAACAAACACTTACTGTACCCCAAAAAACAAAAACAACCACACACACACACGCAGCATTTTCAAAGTCATAAAACGAGGGGACTTCAAATGCAGCTATTTGTTTGGGGCCTGTTGTCGTGGGAATAGGCAGTGCGACTGTGCTGGTTCATTAGAATTCCTTTCAAGTTGTGGAGTGCGGCCTCCCTGTGTTCCTCTCCCCATATTCCCTGACCCCAACGCATCTCCATGGGGCTGAGGTAGGGCGGGGCACAGGGAGGGGAGTGGAGGGGGAGGTTGGAAGTAAAGCTCAGTACATTACACTGCAAATACACACAAAAACTCACTTTTGGATGCTCACATACCGTAGGACACCACACTGCACACAGTCTCGTAAACACGCACCAGAAAGAGTACTTGAACTGGATGTGAAGTCACACAAAAACAAAGAGCAAAAAACACACACACTATTTTTGATGCTGATAAACAAACACACACACACATACATATATATATATACCCAGAGCTCTCCTCCCTAACGGTGTCACCTCGCTGCATCACCCTCTCAGGGATGCAGGGGGGAGGTTCGCCTCAGCAGGCACAGCTCAACACTCGGTCACAGGAGAGACTGCGATGTTGTGTTTTTGCCACCAGAGATGGTGGCAGGGAAATTGTTTGTGTTACGCACCTGGATCTTTTCAGGCACACTAATAATTACACTCCTCATCCGCTGCAAGAGCAGCTAAATGTTGCCTCAAAAGTCCTCAAAATGAAGATGAATTTTGAAGTGTCTCCATTAAATAATGATTGAAAATGAGTGAGTGGCATTTGTGACTAGATTGTGACTATAGACTAGATAGACTCCTACTAATTAAACTTCATGACATCCAGGAACTATAGTACGGATGGAAATGTGTCAGACGCTGAAAAAAACATGTCTTCAATGAAAGTAAGAATTTCAAATGCAACAATGCAACTATATAATAATACAACTATTCTATATCAGTATAATAACTCATTTCAAGACATTAAAAACATTCTATCTAAAATTGCCGTTTGAGCTCTTTATAATAACAAACTATTATTGGAGTATCGTAGGACAAACTATGATGACAAAAGCACAAACACACATGATTATTCTGGCCTAAAACACAAATCAGGGATGTCATATAAATGAACAGCAACGTGTGGTTAAATTATCCATCAAGATCAGTCAGCATTTTTGTTGCAATATTTAATAACGTACTTATTCTTGTGAGTATAAATTATGAATTTCAACTGCAAAGTAGCCAGTGTTAGTTCATTTGTTTGCAGCGTTGTCCACTTTGAAGAGTAAAAATGCCGTGAACTGCGGTCTGTATTTTTTTTTTCCTTCCCAGTTGGAGTGAGGTCACTTTGGCAGGCTGGGCTCCCGGACGAGACCCCAGCAGGCGCCAGACTGCAGGGAGAGGGACGCGGAGCTGCTGCCCGTCACAGCCCACTGGTCACCTGACGGGCCCCAAGGCCTGCCAGACTGACACCACCCCCGGCCGGGCAGGATGCAGAGAGGGGGCAGGGGGAGGGGGCCAGGGAAGGAGTGTATGGAGGTGGAGGTTGGCATAGGGGACAATCAGTATCCAATGCATTTATCTATTTCATATAGTAGAGTAGAGATGGAGAAGACACTGAGAGGAGGGACAGTCAATGGTGTGCAATTGTTCCCATCGCCGGTGTATGACCGATTCAGATAGCCCAGAGAGACGGGGGGACGCAACAGACAGCAACTACTCAGCATATAATATATAGTTAGCAGTACACGTAATAAGCAGCTACAAAAGCAATGTAATTGAGTCAGAAAAAAATCTGACTGATAAAAAAGGCATGTGTTATCTAGCAGAGAAAAGAAAGAATGAGACATGGGAGAAAAAAGCAGAGTAAAAAACTAGTTGTGTGTCCCAGCGTGTGTCTGAGGCTGGCGTGGAGGAGGGAGGAGGGCAACACTCACAGAGTCTCTCAGGCATGTCCAGAGCATGAGCCTAGTACCTCTACTACATTCAACTACACACACAAACACACACACTCTCCTCTACATGCACACCTGCCATCTTCAACACACCCATACACACAGTCACAAATGTACGAGCTTGCGGTTCATCGCACCGACACACACTCAAACTTTTACCTAGCAATTATAAAGTTCATGCAAAATCATACTGGACATGTACAGTTGTTCCAGTAGGACAGAGGACATCCGTCTAAATGGTTTTCTCCTACTCTTATTCCCCTCTTCCTACTTTTCCCTTTCACTGTATGTAATAAGATGTCTTCTCTCACAGGTAAGGAAACCCAAAGACAGCTCTATTGTCTGTGTGCGTATATGTGATATTTTACGAAACTGTCCTGTGCTTATGTAAACATGACAGTTTTTGCATGAATGCATAAACTGTTGAGAACTGAGAAGTGCTTATCCTTCAACACTGAGTCAAGTTTGCAGCACTAACTGCTTTTTATATACAGTTGCTCTAATACTGGGAATAGGATATTACACACAGTAAAACAATATATATATGTAAATGCAAGATATTCAAATAAAAAAAAAAAAACACTTTTCACGTACACTTTTGCAGGTTCACATTGTAAACTCGTCCCTCCAGGATTTTGCTGCCTTTCTTTGAGATTGTTGCAGCCCAAAATGCCCAATTTTGCAGGAGCTTTTGTAAAAGATTGATAAAAGTTGCAATGTCTATTGTATTTTTGTTGCAATGAAATTGCGAGAGACGGTGGAAATAATTTATTGAATGAATGAAATTTCCCATTTCTGTTAGTGGCTTGTTGATCTTTACATTCTAAGTAAATGTCCTATCCTGACCTGGGACACATTCATACGGTTTGATAAAGGACTTATTGGACTTTAACTTATCATTGCACTTACAATAACAAGCGTAGCTGTCCTCAATTTAGGTCATCATTTACATATCATCTCCGGTTTTCCGCGTGCGTGTGTGTGTGCGCACGTGTGTGTGTGTTTGTGCGCGCAAGTTTTAGTGGTGGGGGAAACTGAGTTGCAGGGAGCCGACAGGACTGAAACAGCAGCAGCTTTCAGCTACTTTTGAAAAAAGGTTACAGCATACATTGATGTTAAAATGTATACAGGTTGGCAGGACGGTCCGAAATGTTTTGCATTCCTAACATTCCTAACGTTCGCTGTACATTTTGTTGGTAAATGTGAGATGTTCGAGTCACACATGTCTTGTCTTCATATCAGAAACAAATACATTTGGCTATTTACATGTGTTAAGTCAACCCCTACTCACTCCTGCTTGGTCAGTGGCTCTCAGAGTCACGTCCTCAGAGCATAGTGACGCAAAGTCTGGCACGTAGGACTGCCGTGATTGATTGAAGTAGCGGGGAAATTCCGGTTATTGGTCAAATTTGCGAGTTGCATCAAATTCACGGTGATTGTTTGAATTTGCATGACTTGTTGCGATTACAAAATCCTGGAGGGACTGGTAAACACACACCGAAAGTCTGCAGACATCCTCGTACATGGAATAAAGCAGCTAAGAGAGGAGCAAATTGAATCTTGTCAAAGAGGGGCTTGTGTTCTACGACCGAGTGTACAATGTAACTGCAATTAAATAGTAAATGGATCAATGTTTGTATGTTTGTGTGTGCATGTGTGCATGTGTGTGTTTGTGGGGGCCTCAGGGGCCCGTCCTAATGAGCTATCTGTGTGCATTTCTAACAAGAGCTCGGTGCAGCGCCCACGGCACTGTCATCCTGGGCCGCAGCTGACCTTGCACGGCTGCTAGGCTGTGTCGTTTGCTATATTTATGGCACCACCACCATCTTGCTCTGCGTGTGTGTGTGTGTGTGTGTGTGTGTGTGTGTGTGTGTGTGTATTCCAGGAGGGCGGGAGTGCAGGGGGGCTCACTCAGGAAGCAAATACTGTGTATATCAGCATAATGAATCAAGTGAGAGAGAGAGAGAGAGAGAGAGAGAGAGAGAGAGAGAGAGAGAGAGGTAAAAAGAGGGAGGGTGGAAGGGATGTAGAAAGCCATTTTCCCTCTGCTGTTTTCTCCCCTCTCTGCAACCAACCCCTGTGGTGTCTATTCCCTTTATTCTGCATTTGCCTTTTCCCCCCTTTTATTTCTTTGCTTGGCCTGATCAGAAAGCTGCTCTTTCCTTCAACACAGCATTCAGGCATTGCAAGTTGGACTGGACACAATACTTAGGAGCTTATTGGATGCCCTCTTTATGTTTAATACGGGTTCTGTTTCTGCTTCAGAAATACAGAATTAACCATGACAATGGGAGCTTTTAACAATAACTAAATGTAAGCTGGTAACATGCATCAGTTCATGTTTAGCAACTGTGCATGTATGCTTGTAGCTGTATGAGTTTGGCACTAACCAAGCCAGCTGAATTACCAATGGAATAATAATGCATGTGCATGGAATCAACTGGACCCCCTATTTGTTTCTGGGCAAGGGACACACACACACACACACACACACACACACACACACACACACACACACACACACACACACACACACACACACACACAGCCTCAATATGCAAAGCTCCCCTGTGCTGGGTTAAGGGATAGGGGCGTGCTGCTGTGAATACTCATCTGAGCCTGGCAGAGGGAGCTGTGTGTATCCCCCCATAACCTCGGGGCGAGGGGCAGGACACACATACACATGTGGAAACACACACATTTGAAAAAACATTTGCACACACAGAGACACAAACAGAAAAGGCAGACACATATATGCTCAAACACCAACGCACACATAATATAACCCATGCATACCCACATTCACACATGCAGGCGATAAGCGAAGGAGCACTATGGGGAGGGGGCTCCGTGACCAAAAGTAAAGTTTTAATTCGGTCCTCGGGGACACTGCTTACTCATCCAACTCCCCCAAGGACCGACTTCCTCTGAAATCTATTCAAATCACATCTCTCCTCCGCCTTTTATTGCATTTCTCATATCCCCCCATCACAAAGTGACAAATCACCACACACTTCTCAGAGCCAACATCACTTTCTCTGCATTTTGGGGGACAGATAGATTTGGGGGATTTTTACTTTAAAGTGATTAGAGAAACTCACTTCCCACAAGTTTTACTATTATTTTCCAAGAGCATTACTGTACATGAGTTGTCATGTTAGGAGTCCAGAGATATCTTCACCTGACAAAAACATGAGCTGAATAACTAGAATCATTTTGAAGATTATTTATCAGACAATTTGTAACATTGAACCACTGACCTACCCTCACTATATACATACCTCCTGTCAACCAATCGTACAGACTAGTATTCTTTTAACCAGTTGCTCAGCCAGACTGACTTGTTCAGATTTTCAAGTGATAGAGCTGACCTCTTCTTCTGCAGAATGTTGCCTGCCAAAGAGAACAGTCTCTCACATGGCACTGTTGAGGCAAGTGTAGCCAAGTACCTTTTTGCAATATGGGCCAGCTTACCATATGCACCTGCTTGTGACAACCATGTCTCCAGTCTCCAGTAAGTGCAATGAAAGTACCTTTTGCCAACTGCCTCACTTTCGTAGCTTTTTCAACGTCATACAGTTCATGTATTCCTCTAACAATAGTTCCCCTCAAAACTTGCTTGTATGATGGGTCGCCTGTGGCGATCTGAGTGACGTCTTGAAGCCCCCGGTCCTGAATTATGTTGACGGGCCTGTACTCTGTAGCAAACCATTAAGAGATTGCACTGGCTTTGCTGTTGTCGTTTTGTTGACAAACTTGCACTGGCTGCACCCCGCCAGTGTCATTTGACGAGCATGGCTTGTTGACACTGTCTCAGCACTAGCATCGTTGCGAACATGAGCAAAGATTTGTTTCTCCCGAAGATGGTACTTCAAACTTGCTGTGCTTTGGTAGAATGACAGTTTATCACTGCAATAAGTACACAAACCTTTGGATTTATCAATACTTCTATCAGGAAGCTTTTTATAACAAAACTTGCTGTTCAGCAGAGCGGGCACCATCACCTCTTTCATTGTTTACTCGCATTTGCAGAGACACACGAATCACACAAAGCATAACCATCCACGCTGAGATATCTGGAAAAGGTTGGGATAAAATGATTGCTTTAAAATTAATTACTTTAAAATTAAGGTGTTAATTTTTTTATTAGATTAATTGCATGTGTTTACACATCCTAATATATATACATACACACTTACATATTTTGTACCTCATATTTTGTACTTTAAGTCACACCACCCCTGCCAAAGAAGCTCACCCACTTTCTGTCTCCCTTTTCAAATACACATCAAACACTAATTCCATCGCACACTCCCTCCCAAACATACAAACACACAAGTGTAGGAACACTGCTACTCAAGTCCCACACTTCCTGCCAGTGTTCTCCCCTCCATTCTCAATAAAGCAGGTGATGAGAGTGTCGAGGTCTAATTAGTTTATGCAGACGTATGAAGCTGGTGGGACAGGCAGCATTGTTATTATTTCTCTGCCAGCCCACAGCAGACACACACACACAACAACAGTGACACTTAAAACGTCGCCTGCCGCATCCCCAACCACGCTCATCGAAGATGGTTGAGGGGGGTGAATTGGTGGGGCGGGTGAGGCTAGATGAGAAAAGGGGTGTCAGAATGAGGAGAGCCAGTGTGCGAGCCTGAGAAGAGAGGGAGAGAAGCGGCACTTGATATATTCGTAATGTCCCTTAATATTTTCATTTTGATGTAATTTGTGGCCCCGGTTTTTTAAATATCCGCTCTGTAATAATGTTTAATTTCAAGGGTCAGTCTGCCAAGGAGTATATTAAAGCTGATAAAACTCATTTTCCACAGGCCCAATATCGCGCCCAGATCAGGTTAGGAGGCCAGCCTCCCTGAATATTTCATCTTTTATCATGCCGATAATGGGAAGATGACAGAGGCGCATTATTACAATGAGAGAATTGCTCATTTTCCTGACGGGGAGGGTTGCCTGGCTGCTTGGTTGCCTGCTTTCCTGACTGCCTGCATCAATGACTGGCTGTGGCTGCTGAAAGCCGAGGGCTCCACAGAGTGTTTGTCGTAATAAAAGAAATTCTTCCCTGGGAGAGGAGAGGTGACTAGTGGAGAGGAGAAGAGGTGCAGGGAGGGGATGGAGGTAGAGAGAATAAGAGAGAGGTGGGAAAGAAAGTGAGAGAGAAAAGCAACTTTCTTCAACCACCGCACTTATTTGATTGCGATGAATAATAAATGTGTGGGCTTGCAGTTGGGGGGTGGGTGGGGTGAGCAATGGAGCAATAGCAGTGTGTGTGTGTGTGTGTGTGTGTGTGTGTGTGTGTGTGTGTGTGTGTGTGTGTGTGTGTGTGTGTGTGCGTGCGTGTGTACTGGTAGTGTAGGGGGCTAGGTGATAATCACAGATTTGAAGAGGGTCCCTATTCCGAATTAACCCATTTAATTGAGCCATTAGGAAAGAACAAAGCTGGGGCTATGAGGCGAAACAGGGGTGCAGAGTGGAGGGGGCTTCCAACCAATCAACAGCCTTGGGAATGGAACCTGCCTCGCAAGCAAATGACTGGACCATCTCTGGCGCCAGAGCAGCTTAATAAATGGACCCAATCAAGGCTGTTCTCGGGACCACCTGTGTCCCGTACAGGTCAGAACCATTAGACCCACATTAGAGGGCCATGATAGACGCAGGCGCCACTCCAGCCACCCCAATAATGAGGATAATAAGAGTAGCATAATGGCATATTTATGGGCTGGCTAGGAAAAGAAGAGACTGGCTGCAGTGTTTTGGGGTATTTAGAATGGCAGAGAAGGAACGAGAACTCTGATTCAGAGACAGTTGACTGTGTGGGACTGTAACGCTTTAAGCAATGTACAATATCACAGCTTGCAATTTCAATTACCACCATGATTACAGGACCTAATCCTTCATATATTAAGCCTGTAATAAAATAAGCGGCAAACGAGTAAACCAGGAGTGATCAGAATAAAAATTACTCACAAGAGACCTAGTTATGATACATTTCCATTTCGACTGGCTGTGCTGTGTAAAAGATCCGTCACACACCAGGTGTGCCTATCTTGGCATTTAATATGTTAATCTGTAATCTTCCTCTTCATTCAACTATTCTACTACAGGCACCACATTGAAGGAATTTTCTCCTTTTCTGTCTTTCTCTATAGTACTCTAATCTTGACACTTCTCACTGCGCCACAGGCACTGTTTGCAAGAATGAATGCTGGGAACTAAGGACTTTCTAACCAATTAGTCATTTAAATATCCTGGTCGACCGCAAAAAACACTAGTCATTTAAAGTAAACTTTGTGTAGTCTTTTCTTTAGAAAGTGCTTATCAAATTAGCTTTGTCTCAAAAGATATGTGTGTGTGGTGGAGGGCGAGAGCCCACCAACACCTGAAGCTATAGCAGCTGGGCAGGCATCATCTGTGCAACAAACTTGCTCCCTGTCTGTGTGGAAACTGCAATGAAATAAAGTACCAAATAAAGTTAAGTTTGTACTTTCCGTTTTGGTTGCCCACTTGCAATCTCTCCCTAGTTCTCTTTGTCACTTGACATCCCTAATATCGTCTTCATTAACGTGCACACATCTGACCTTCCAAGTGTTGTTGAAGTCCATTTTTACTGCTCACAGAGAGCCACATGCTCAGGCACAGGTGTGCCTACATTAGCACTGTTAGGTATCCTTGTCACTATGAGAGACAGAGCTACTTTGGCCTCTGTCCTGTACCTGTGCTCGTCTGGGCAAGAAGATCCTGCCACCATCACTGGGTGCATATCATCATCCTCTTGCAGCACATCTAGTACCACTGAATTATTTGCTGAACAGCAGATACTTTCGTGTCTTGACGTGCATTTGTATCATTCAATTCCAAACCACCACTAGATGTGGTGTGTGAGTGTGTTTACATGATGAGCTTGTCTGCTGATCTGAGAGGACTACTACAGGAGATTTAAGTTGGTCCTGCTTTTTTCCCCACAACGTTCAATCCTCCTGGTTTTAAGACGGTACTAGCAGGCGTGGGATAGGTAATATGCACTTCAGAGTAATGAATTATGTATTATGTTGAACTGAAGATAGATGAGTCATCCAGATGATGATGACCTGGCAAATGCATGGTTTCTAGGGGTGGAGGAGGAGGGGGGGGCTTTGAGGAATTAACATCTTTGCAAGTTTAACAGCTTGTCAGTGATGTCAAACCAGTGTCTTAGCTCTTGTAGAAAAGCCTTCAAAGAAAGGACGACCTATCCCAAGCACAACCCGCCCATCCTTAGCCACCCTCCAAAAAGGTGCCAGACACTTTGGGTGCATCCCTGTGGAGAGGAAAAGGAAGTGATGAGTACCCCAAAGGGCAACAGAGGTCACCGCTGACCAGCGTGACTGCCAATGACCCCAGGGAAGGGTGGGATGGAGTCAATGTGTCTGGACCCCACCCTAATCATTAAAATTAAAAATTGAAAAATCTGTCACTGTGTCGGGAGGGGTAAGTGGGAGGTGGCAAGCTGGGCTGGGGGTTAAGGGGAGTGGGTGATGGTGGGTACCAGACTGGGGCACCTCGGGGGACTTTTTTCGGAGGAAGAGCCATGCACCATGTCTCCTGCTACCAACCGTAGTTCCCTCATTTGATTGTGAAGCCATGAATAATGCATGGCGGATGGGACTGAAGGAGGGGGAAGGATGGAGGGGTGGGGATGGGGGGGGACCTCAACCTTAAAGGGGCCCTGCCACAGTGGGAGTCATTACCGATGAACAACCACACTGATGAGCCACAGAGAGAGAGAGAGAGTGATAGGAGAAAGAGGGAGAGAGATGTGGAATGAGTAGAGCAGAAAAACAAACAGAAAAAAAAACAGGATGCCCATGAAACCAGGCTTCTCAAGCATTTCAAGCATGCCGCTTATTGAGTGTTTTTCCCTCTGTTTTCATCACTCTGTAGATGGTTTGTTGTTGTTTTCATCTGTTGATTCATCTATTCATAATTCTAATCGGGGAAATACTCAACATATTTTTCCTGTTTGTTTGTATTTGTTGCTTAGATTCTTTGTAATAAGTTGTATCTGTATACAAGCCAGTGGTGAATAGAAGGAGTAAATGGTAAAAACTTTAAATACTGTGGTGCAACTGACCTGCTTACAATCTAAGGCAATGCACCCACTGATAGAGCTATGGATTTTAATAACATATCAATGACTGATTCAACAGCTTTAAGATTATGATCACTAATACATGGACCAGCAATGTGCACATTTGGCATTTTATTTTTCATACACAGGACATCATTACCAACCACGTAGGTGTTTAAAATGGCTGAAATGACGCCCAATTTTCTCACAGCTGGAATAACAACTTAAAAACTCCATGAACAACTGTGATCAGTGTGGCTTTCCATTAGGGGTGGAACGGTTCATGTATTGATATTGCGTGCAAATTTACTAATGTAATGCGGAACTACTGTTAGATACGTGAGTTCTTCAGGGACACCTACCGTAATTCCTCAAATAAAAGCCGGGGCCTTTATTTACCTGAACCGCACAAGGTCCCCGGCTTTAATTTGAAGCAGGCCTTCATTAGAGGCAGGTCTTTATTTCTAATTCTATCTGTTTGATAAGTATAATTGTTTTAAATCAACCATGTTAAATGAAAAGCCATAGCGTTCATGTGTAGATGACTCATTTTTAAGAAACATTTCCAAAAATATCCCCATTTACAACAACAGCCAGAAGGGCGACAAAGCAATTTGGGTCAGAAATAACACCACCACTGTGTCAGTTTGAACCCTGTAAATGTACCGAGTATTTATTTCAAATACAAGTACTACAGGACTGCTGGTAGATTACGATAAGCGCATACAGTAGTAAGTAGTACATTGCTGTTTTGCAGCACACCAGTATCTGATTAACATTGCAGACGGTAGCTAACTAGCTAACTTCATTTCTAGCTCCAGGCTAACTTTTTTCCTCCCACCTCCAGCTAGCTAGCCGTGCTCTGCTCCTGTCAGCTCATCTCCACAGCTCATCCTTCTATTTCTTCCAGTCTCGGATTCTCCTGGGGTCAATGTAGAACTGTCTTGCAGATTTTTCACCCGACTCTTCCTCCACATACTTTAAAACTCTTTTTGTTTTGTTGTTGAAAGGTCCGTCAATAGCACCCATAGACAGTAAAAGAAATGGACCAACAGATCCCGTTGTTCTGGACGGAGACCAGTCAAGGAAATTAGAAGCAATTATCCGTTGATGGCTGAGCGTTACTGCAAAGCCTCCAACTGAACTTGGCGACGTAGATGTGACGTGAGCAACCTGTCTGAAAGTTGCAAGTCTTCTGTTAGCTGTGCCAAGAGTAATCTCAATCACTTCCTAATCTTGCAGAAACGGAGAGTGTAGGTAGTATATGTTAGGAGATAACATAGGCACTCTTGGCACTCAAGGACGCCGCACAGGGAATTCATAAATTAAGAACAGCCAAATAAATGCTATACAGCAAAACAAATACTATACAGCAAAACAAATACTATGCAACAGCAAAACAAATACTATACAGCAAAACAAAACAAATACTATACAGCAAAACAAATACTATACAACGTTACTACATGCTACACTCTGCTGAGTAACACATGCAGCCGCACTAACTAAAATACCAGTAGGACAATAATACTTTACTTTACCGTAACCCAGAAAAACAAATGCACATTATATGAAAGGCATTTAGGAGATTATCCACATTAATTCTCAAAAAATTAATGTGGATAATTTATTTGTGTTGATCATGCCCCCGGCCACTATGAAAGGCCTGGCTTTTAATTGACTAGCGTTCTTTATTTGAGAAATTAAAAGCTTGGTGCGCCGTAGCTGAGCTCCGCCTATGTATGCAGTTTTAGTGAGTCAGAGATAGTAGATTCAGAGAAGGTCAGAGAAGCCAACTTAGTAACTTTGACGCTAGATTTAGCGACTTTTGAGACCTTCTTAGCAAGTTTTTTTTTTTTTTTAAGCAACTAGTGACATATCTGGCAACTTTCTGTAGAAAAGACACCAGTATTTTCCAGCGAGCATGCAAGATTTTTCTTTCTCGTGGCCACCAAAACAGTCTTCTGTTCTGTGACTGAGGAGCAGCCCCCCCTCTCTACTCTCTGCTATCTCCTCACTGCGCAGGCAGGTAGAAGGGTAGGGGGGGACAGGGTGCGGGGCCGGTGTAGGTACAAGAGACAGCGGGACGCGACGGGAGAAAGACGCCGCTATGCTGGCCTGGCCCTGGGCAATATATACTATATAATACTATATTAGCTTTAGCCAGGCAGCGAGCAGCTTTCTGCAGTGAAAAATGGCCGGGAGAGGCGATAAGGTTGCATTAATTAGGTAATTCAGTTTGTCTTTGCAAATAACAGAGATGCTGTATTTTCAGTTTTATAGTTGATTGTCTTATTTTGTTTACAAGTTACAGATGGAGTCTGGAGATGATGTGGGGTACTTATTGTTTACTCTTTCCATCTTACTTTACACACTTCAGGCTGTTGCAGCTAGCTCAGGGGAAAGTCTGTATGACACTAGGTGGTAGGCCTACAGTCTGATCCATACATAAAAACTTTTGCTTTTCCCTCCATTCTACTAAACGCGTACCGAACCATGATGTCTGAACCGAGGTATGAACCGAACCATGACGTCTGTGTACCCTTCAACTCCTACTTTCCATAGTCAGGAACTGCGAAGTAAAAGTGTCATATCTTCATGACGTGTTGGAGCTTTGATGTTCACTCAAGCCGCAGCGAGTGCCTGTTGCCTACTGCTCCTTATCTAACCAGTTCACCGTGGTGGCTGCTTATTATTTTACTATTCCATTCCTTACAAACTTGATCTGCCAGATTTTCCCAACAAGGATTTACAGTGAGCTTACTGTGTACGGTAATGTAAGTTGTCATCCACCTAATGTCTCTTGGGTCTTTGGCCTAATACAGAGATACCATGACAGGAAGAAAGAATGTTATATGATGACTAGTGACTGGGCTTAGTAAAGCAGATCATTGATTAAAATATGCTTGATCGATTTGTATACCATTTTGTTTACATATTCTGAGTTACCAAGTGAATATTTTAGTGAAAACTGAAATAATTAGAACATTAATTCAGTCAATTGAAAGAAAATAAATTTGTAAAACTTTTGATAAGTAATTAGTCCTAGTCTGTAAATTCAGCAAAAATGTCTGATGATCCAGCTTCTCCCAATGTGAGTATATGCAGCTTTTATCCATTTCATGTGATTGTAAATTGAAAATGTGTAAGGTCTGAACTATCCAAAAGCAGTTTGAACACATTAGCTTGCACTACGAAAACAACATTTCTGACATTGTGTAGTATATCTATAATGAAAATTATTGTTAGTTGCAGCCTTATAATTATTGTTTAGTTGCAGCCTTATAACATTTATAAACATAATTAATCTATATGAACTAAAGACACTGATGCACGCGCACACACACACACCAACACTCACAATGATAAACTTAAAAAAAAGGGAGACTCATCCTGGCAAATCCATAGAAACACAATTTATTTCCGCATATGCAAGTTGGTGGAGGAGGAGGTGGGTGGGAAAGGGAAATGAGCATAGCCATCCAGCAGTATTGCTGCTGCTAGCAATGTGCGTGTCTGTACAGGTGCATATGTTATCTTGTGTGTGTGTGTGTGTGTGTGTGTGTGTGTGTGTGTGTGTGTGTGTGTGTGTGTGTGTGTGTGTGTGTGTGTGTGTGTGAGAGCCATTCCTGCGGCAACAGCTAAGGCGCTGTAGCAGGACTAGGTGTTATCACTCATTCTGATTCCGTATTACAGCATGACGGATGGGGCCCCGCGGGCCGGTGAGCGTCGCCGCGTGCTTATTACCGCAGCTCTTAAGTGGGAGTTGATTTAGCTTAAATAGGTTGTTTCATAAGGAGAAGACACCAGCGCTGTCACCACTGCTCTGCTCCTCGCTACAGCAAACTGCCACTCTAATTGAATAATGCCTCCTCTACATAGCTATTAGGGTGCTTAGGTACATAGTGTGCCCCAATAATTGCTTATACAACCTGGCTAATTTGGCCTTCACCCCCTGTGCAAACGCACACTTACACACACAACAGTCCTCTTCCCAATGTGTGATATTCATGTTGCTAATATAATACACAGTATGTGTGTGCTCTATTTGGGTGCGTATTTTACAGTATTCAATGTTTGAAGATCAGTACTACTGCTCCAGTGTGTTAACAAAAACAAAACAAATAGGCCTAAATTTGAGTCATAAATTTAGAATGTGATGCTACATATCTAATTTGATATTCCTTTAACACAAATCCGATGGAATCACTGGATTCTGAATGCTAAAAAAGTGCAAATAGACCTACACTATAAAGGATTAGTGTTTTATTACCATATCATAGGGAGATATTTGAGCATGCATGTTCCAATAATACAAGTGTCATGGTGTTTTAGCGTGGAGGTGGTTACGATTGGAGGAGGTTCAGATAAAGGCATTTTGATTAACGAAACGTTCATCCGTTACCCTGTCTCTGTTGGCTTTAAGAGATTATTGCTGATGCAACGGTGCAGCAGCATGTGAATTGTGCGCTGCTGTGGAGTGGAACCTGTGCCAACTCTCTGTAAGTGAACAAGGCGTCATGGATTCCTGCCAGCAACAACATACTCCCGGGGAAGCCGAAGTTGGCCGTCAATCATGAGCCCTCAAATGGAAATGCACCAATTTCTCACTAGCCCCCCACTTCACTCAGTTTGTCAGACAGACTTACGGATTTTCATACACATGCAAACACAGACACAAAGGGGCATTAAAATTAAAAGGGTAAGTACTTTCAGGGGGAGTTTGATCAGCTCCCAGAATGTCTTGATTAATCTTGAGCAGCTGCACTAAATCTAACTGTGATTTCAGGACCTCATGAACAGCATGGGAATTTTACCAGCTCAGCCCTAGGTCAGAAATGATCATGTTAGAATATAATTTTACTTACTGGACAGAATTTAAAATATATGGAGTGTACTAGACATGCTTTACAAGTACTTGAAACCATCTTCTGTAAGTCCAAGTGAATTGTATGATAAAAATTCAGAGTTAAATGTGTAATGTATTTATATACTGGGCAGAAATGTTGTATCCCTTTCTGGTTATATCATTTTTCAACAAAAATTTTTATTCTCAAGTGTCCTTCCTTTTCTTCTAAAGTACCATTCCCACTGTAGAGTAACCATTTACTCTGCTAGTAATAGCAATGACCAAACACAAAAACAAGTATGACATAAACTTTGAAAAATAATAATAATAATTTGTCTAATATGGACCTATCATAAGCCAGCCTGATTTAATTGAAAACATATCTCATAATTTCCAGCAAAAGCAACTGTTTCATTGTCCCGTTATTGCAATCATTAAACCCTATTAAGGTATGCTGTTAAGCCGGATTAAGCCTAATTTAGTTCTATTTCTATAATACTTTCAATGCCTAACTGCACATTCATTTTGTTGGGTTTTTAAAGGAACACGCCGACCAATTGGGACTTTAGCTTATTCACCGTTACCCCCAGAGTTAGACAAGTCGATACATACCCTTCTCATCTCCATGTGTGCTGTAACTCTGTCTGATGTGAGGGCTGCACGATTATGGCCAAAATGATAATCACAATTATTTTGTGATAATTTTATTATTTTGATCAATATTGTGATCACGATTATTCTCACGATTATTTGTTGATTTTAACCAAAACAAATCTGAAATATATATATATTTTTTTAAATGTATTTTTGAGAAAGCTCCTTCACTTGTTTTCAACAATAACTGATTAAAAGAGCCAGGGAGAGAGGGAGTGTTACTCACAGAGAGACGGCTGATCATTATCATTATAACGGGTCCAGGACGGGTTGAATGGCGGATACACACGTGTGTATGAAATGTCTGTATCGTCACTGCGCTGCGTTTTTATGAACTATGATATTCTGGCCATGGACCACATCTCTCGCCCAGGTCCAGCATGCTCCGTCTCACACGCTATTACTCCACGACCTGAAGTTAGTTGTATTCAATAACTTCTTCTGTGTTTTTCACCGTGGCGGCCGTGATAGCAGTTACCCGCGGAAACACTGGTACAAATACAGGTTTGCCCCTCATATTTAACAATATACAGCTGTGTTAATAACAATTAAAACTGTAGACAAATGTCAGAAGTGTGGACCGGCGCTGTGTGGCAGGGCTGCGTGGAGAGTAAGAGGAGAGAGAGTAGAGGAGAGATCCAACACAGGCACGGCTTTACAGAAGAAATGGGTCATGTAACGCAAAATTAAACCATATCCATATAAACAACATTGCAGCGGATGCGAGGACATTAGCACCAGTGCGTCCTAGAAGAGCTAACAGCTAACAGACGCTAACAGGCACCAACTAGCACTGGTCACTGCTGTTGTCTGAAAAACAACAGACGGGACAAAATGTTGTGTTTACTGGTAAACCTTGTGACAAAAAAACCCGGAGCGTTCTATTAAATGACGCTTAAAAAAATTAAATAATCGCTCGATCACACAAATTTGATCGTGGGAAGTCAAAATCGTGATTAAAATTCGATTAATTGTGCAGCCCTATCTGAAGCCCCCAAAATTAGCTTAGCCTAGCAAAGATCCTGCAGGTAACTGGTTCCAACTAGCTACTAGTCCCAATAAGTGACAAAATAACGGCAACATGTTTCTATTTACATGTTGTGATTTGTATAGTCACAGGGTGTACAAATAAGGTCACATGAGACACAGCCATATTCTAACCGCATGCTAACTGGGAACTATATTAGTCCTATAATATAAAGGACTATGAAGTCCTAATAAGTTGGCATGTTCCTTTAAGGTTCTTAAACGACCGAATGACAACGCAGATTTCGTATACCAAAACAATACCCAACCCTAGTTGGTAACCACTGAAACATTAAATGTTTTAAAATTGTGAATGTTGATCAAAAATGCATGAATTTGTAAACTGACTGAAGGAAATGTAATACTTAAATCAACAATTAGAATGGTAGATATCAATGCAGTTAAATTACAAATCCAGATTCATTCATTTACAGATATACAGAGAATACATTTGTACAAAGTATGTGCACACGTGCCCACACATACACAGCCCTATGGGTGCTTTGGTGTGCCACCCCGCTCTCTTTCCCATGCATGCTTGCTGTGCCCTCTGGTTGGCGGTGATTGATGACGGCCATGGCGAGGCAGATCATTTGGGTGGCCCGATCTACACAGGACGTAAATCAAATCAGCTTCGCTAATGATTCTCAGACGCTCATCTGGCAGCCGTGGCCAGAACCCTATCAGGTCTTGCATGGAGGGACAAAAGAAACATCAATATGTCCCAGAATGATTTTTATTTGACCATTCGTTCTAGAGATTGATGTCCATTTTCTTAAAGATTTCTAGGTAAAAATAGAGGCACTTCAGTCTGGGAAAAATCAAGATCTCATCATCTGGGCTGCATCACAAGTGTGAAATTGCATGGTGTGGTATGGGGGCAGGTGTGTGAAGCTCTATGGATATGCATCTATTTAGATGTGATGCAAGGTGATGTAATGTAGCTGAATAGGGAAACTATTGTTTTATTGGAATATCAGCTCTGCCAGGTAAAGAATCTCAAATACGACAAAACAATCATACAGGTAGCAAAGAGAATGGAAACTCCAGAATAGATAAATCCAGCCTCCAGACCATCCACACTGTCTGTGGATCCAATCCTGTTGCTTGCTGTGATGTGATGGATAACCCTGGCAGGTGAGACGACCTCGGCCCTCAGGCCTCCAGGGGTGACCCATTACAACTTTTCATTAAAACGTCTGTCTGATGCACCGCCTTGATTTGTCCATAATTTATGATACCATTACAAGCTAATTAGTGCCAGGATCCCTCTGCCCTGCTCGGCATACCAGGCACTTGGCAGTTAAGAGAGGGCACACACTGCTGGCTTCAGCTGCACAAGTACTAGTAAAGGCTACTCTGACCAGTCTGGGCGTGATTTTCCTTTTAAACTGTGGTTGTAAAGGTTCTTAAATACAGTAAACTGGCACATCAGAAACATACTAGTAGATCTTACTACTGGTACTGTTGGTACTGTTGTTTTTTTCTATATAAAACTCAACATATTATATGTTAACAGTCACAATTTAGAAGATCATTTCAGTATGTATCTACAGAAGCAATCTGTTTTTAATTATTTTCATTTTATTTTGGTGCTTGCACCTCCCAGTGATCACTTCATGAGCAAACTGTGGTTCAAGGATGACTTAAAACTCTGATTTTCTGTTGAGTGTTAAGGTTCTGTCTTGCTCTTTGATAGCCATCACTGCCCATCTCAGTTTATTCTAAACAAACAACTGCTGCTGCAGTTGTAAATTTGCCAGAACGTAAAAGCTTTTTTTCTTGTGACGGGTTGAATCACTGTTTTAAATAATTTCACAGAAGTGTGCTTCATAACTTTCCTTAAATAACTCAATTTAAATCTGGACTCCTCTGTCTTTACAGTCATTTGACAAAAGCAGAGGCCTTGTAAAAAATGTTAAATATGCATCATCTGCATACAGAACAAATGTTTAACAGTAGCCTAGCAGAGCAGAGACTGAGAGTGACTGTCCTCAGCAGCTTGTCTATAACATTACAGGAGGTGGGGGGGTCTCATCAAAGCCAGTGCACCCATGCATGAAAGTCAATCCACTGCTTGTGTGTGTTTTATTTATTCATTAGTGACACGCGGCTTGAAAAGGAAGAAG